>CAUYPK010056670.1:0-32569 GCA_963574355.1 Loris lydekkerianus | reverse complement strand
GATCCCATTGCAGGCTGTGCAAGGGATTTGAAGAGAAACTTCTCTGAAGAAGACAGGCACACGGCCTTCTTACATATGAAAAAATGCACATCATCTTTAATCATCAGAGAAATGCAAATCAAAACTACTTTGAGATATCATCTAACTCCAGTGAGGCTAGCCTATATCACAAAATCTCAAGAGCAGAGATGTTGGTGTGGATGTGAAGAAAAGGGAACACTTTTGCACTGCTGGTGGGAGTGCAAATAAATACATTCCTTTTGAAAAAATGTAAGGAGAACAGTTAGAGATCTAAAAATAACCTGCCATTCAATCCTGTAGTTCCTCTACTGGGCATGTACCCAGAAGACCAAAAATCACATCATAACAAAGATATTTGTATCAGAATGTTTACCGCAGCCCTATTCATAATTTCTAAGTCATGGAAAAAGTCCAAGTGCCCATCAATCCATGAATGGATTAATAAATTGTGGTATATGTACACCATGGAATATTATGCAGCCTTAAAGAAAGATGGAGACTTTACCTCTTTCATGTTTACATGGATAAAGCTGGAACATATTCTTTTTAGTAAAGTGTCTCAAGAATGGAAGAAAAAATACGCAATGTACTCAGCCCTACTATGAAACTAATTTAGGGCTTTTACATGAAAGCTATAACCCAGTTACAACCTAAGAATAGGGGGAAGGGGGAAACGGAGGGGAGGGAGGGGGGAGGTAGGTAGAGAGAGGGGGATTGGTGGGATTACATCTGTGGTGCATCTAACAAGGGTACATGTGAAACTTAGTAAATGTGGAATGGAAATGTCTTAGCACAATAACTAAGAAAATGCCAGGAAGGCTATGTTAACCATTCTGATGCAAATGTGTCAAACGGTCTATGAAGCTAGTGTATGATGCCCTATGATCATATCAATGTACACAGCTATGATTTAATAATAATAAAAAAAACCCCTATTCTCTTCACTAAGTAAACTTCACTTGCACCCTTCCAAGATGCACCCTAGGTGTGGACCCACCAATCACCCTCTCTCCACCCTACCTCCCCCTCCTTTCCCCTCCCTTGCCTCCTTCCCCATATTCTTGTATTGAGATTGGGTTGTAGACTTCTTATGAAAGCTATAAATTAGTTTCATGTTAGGGCTGAATACATTGGGTACTTTTTCTTTCTTTCTTTTGATACCTTGCTAAGAAGAATATTTTCCAGCTCCATCCATGTAAACATGAAAGAGGTATAGTCTCCATTTTTCTTTATGGCTGCATAATATTCCATAGTGTACAAATATCACAATTTGTTAATCCATTCATGAGTTGATGGGCACTTGTTTTTTTTCCCATGACTTAGCAATTATGAATTGGCCTGCAATAAGCATTCTGGTACAAATATCTTTCTCATAGTGCGATTTTTGGTCTTCCGGATACATACCTAGTAGAGGAATTATAGGATCGAGTGACAGATCTATTTTTAGATCTGTAAGTATTCTTTAAACATCTTTCCAAAAGGACCATATTAGTTTGCATTCACACTAGCAGTGCAGACGTGTTACCTTTTCTCCACATCTGCGCCAAAATCTCTGGTCTTGGGATTTTGTGATGTGGGTTAATCTTACTGGATTTAGATGATATCTCAAAGTAGTTTTGATTTGCATTTCTCTGATGGTTAATGATGATGAGCATTTTTTCAAGTGTCTGTAGGTTGTGCTCCTGTCTTCTTCAGAGAAGTTTCTCTTCAAGTCCCTTGCCCAGCCTGAGGGGGGATTCACTTGTTCTTTTCTTGTTAATACGTCTGAGTTCACTGTGGATTCTGGTTATTAAACCTTTGCCAGAGACATATCCTGCAAATATCTTCTCCCATCCTGAGGGGTGTCTCCTTGCTTTACTTACTATGTTCTTGGCTTTGCAGAAAGTTTTTAGTTTCATCAGGTCCCAGTAGTGTATTTTTTGATGCAGCTTCAATTGCCTGGGGGGGAGGGGTCATTCTCAAAAAATATTTGGCCAGGCCGATTACTTCAAGAGTTCTCCTGCACTCTCTTCTAACATTTTTATAGTTTCATGTCTTAAGTTTAAATCTTTAATCCAGTGAGAGTCTACCTTAGTTAGTTAAAGGTGAAAGGTGTGGGTTTAGTTTTAGCCTTCTACAGGTTGCCAGCCAGTTCACCCAGCACCATTTCTTAAATAGGGAATCTTTTCCCCATTGAATGTTTTTAATTGGCTTGTCAAATATCAAATAATGGTAAGTAGCTGGGTTAATTTCTTGGTTTTCTATTCTGTTCCATATATCAACCTCTTTGTTTTTGTGCCAGTATCATGTTGTTTTGATCACTATTGATTTATAGTATAGTCTGAGGTCTGGTAGCATAATTCCTCCTGCTTTGTTTTTATTTCTGAGTAATGTATTGACTATTCGAGGTTTTTCTGATTCCATATAAAACAAAATAGTATTTTTTCGAGATCTTTAAAGTATGACAATGGACCTTTAATAGGTATTGAATTAAAATTATATATTGCTTTGGGTAGTATAGACATTTTGACAATATTGATTTTTCCCAGCCATGAGCATGGCATTTTTTTCCCATTTGTTAACATTTTCAGCTATTTCTTTTCTTAGAGTTTCATAGTTCTCTTTATCGAGATCTTTCATGTTCTCTGTCAGATAAACTCCCAAATATTTTATCTTCTTTGGCACTACTGTATATGGAATAGCATTCTTGATTGTTTTTTTAGCTTGGCTATTGTTGATATATATAAAGGCTACAGATTTATGGGTATTGATTTTGTATCCTAAGACATTGCTGTATTCCTTGATTATTTCTAAGAGTTTTGTAGTAGAATCCCTGGTGTTTTCCAAATATACAATTATATCATCTGTGAAGAGCGAAAGTTTGATCTCTTCTGACCCTATATGAATACCCCTGATCGCCTTCTCTTCCCTAATTGTGATGGCTAAAACTTCCATTACAATTTTAAAGAGCAAAGGAGACAATGGGAAACCTTACCTGGTTCCTGATCTGAGTGGAAATGGTTTTGATTTAACTCTATTCAATATGATATTGGCTGTAGGTTTGTTGTAGATGGTCTCTATTAGTTTAAGAAATGTCCCTTCTATACCCATTTTCTTAAGTGTTCTAATCATGAAGGGATGCTGAATATTATCAAAAGCTTTTTCTGCATCAATTGAGAAAAAAATATGGTCTTTGTTTTTTAATTTATTTGTGTGCTGAATTATATTTATAGATTTATATATTTTGAACCAGCCTTGAGACCGTGGGTTAAAACCCACTTGGTCATGGTGTATAATTTGTTAGATGTGTTGCTGGATTCTGTTCTCTAGAATCTTGTTGAATATTTTTGCATCAATATTCATTAGTGATATTGGTCTATAATTTTCTTTTCTTTTTAGTTCTTTTCCTGGTTTGGGGATCAAGGTGATGTTTGCTTTATATAATGTGTTGGGTAGTGTTCCTTCTTTTTCTATATTTTGGAAAAGTTTGAGTAATATAGATACTAGTTTCTCTTTAAAAGTTTGGTGGAATTGTGATGTGAAGCCATCTTAACCTGGGCTCTTTTCTTTAGGGAGAGTTTGTATAGTTAATGCTTTTTCAGAAGTTGATATAGGCCAGTTCAACATTTCTATTTCATTCTGGCTAATTCTTGGGAGGTGGTGTATTTCCAAGTATTTGTCAATTTCCTTCAGGTTTTCGTATTTCTGAGAATAAAGTTGTAGTATTTATTAAGGATTTTGTGAATTTCTGAGGAGTCTGTTGTAATTTCATTTTTACCATTTCTGATTGATGAAATTAGAGATTTTGCTCTTTTTTTTCCTGGTTAGGTTAGCTAAAGTTTTATCTATTTTATTGACCCTTTCAGAAAAACAACTTTTGGATTTATTGATCTGTTGTATAATTCTTTTGTTTTCAATTTCATTTCATTCTACTCTAATTTTGGTTATTTCTTTTGTTATGCTGGGTTTGGGGTTGGAATGTTCTTTCTTTTTCTATTGCTTGAGATTTCCCATTAAGTTGTTAACTTCCTCTCTTTCTGTTCTCTTGAGGAAGGTTTGCAGTGCTACAAATTTCCCTCTTAGGACTGCCGTTCAGTATCCCAGAGGTTATGACAATTCATGTCTTCATTGTCATTTTGTTCCAAAAAATTGTTTATTTCCTTCTTAATCTCATCTATGACCCAGCTATTGTTCAGCATGAGATTATTCAGTTTCCATGTTTTTGTATGATTACGCAGGTTCTTGTTGTTACTGAGTTCCCCTTTTATTCCATGATGGTCTGAGAAGCTGCAAGAAATAAGTTCTATTCTTTTAAAATTGCCAAGGTTAGATTTGTGACCTAAGATGTGATCAATTTTGGAGTATGTTCCATGAGCTGATGAGAAGAATGTGTATTCAGTTTTGTTAGGATAAAATGTTCTGTAAATATCTGTTAAATCCAATTGTTGGATCGTTAAGTTTAAATCTAAAATTTCTTTGCTTAACTTCTTTTTGGATGATCTATCCAACACCACTAAAGGGGTGTTAAAATCTCCAACTAGTATAGACCTGGAGGAAATCAAGTTGCTCATGTCCTTTAGAGTTTCTCTTATAAATCGAGGTTCATTTTGGTTGGGTGCATAAATATTAATAATTGAAATCTCATCATATTGAATTATGCCCTTAATAAATATGTAGTGACCCTCCTTATCTTCCTTACTTTTGTTGGTTTAAAGCCTATTGTATCTGCAAATAAAATTGCAACACCTGCTTTTTTCTGTTTTCCATTTTCCTGGAATATAGATGACCATCCCTTCACCCTGAATCTATATTTATCTTTTAAGTTAAGATGAGATTATTGTATTGTCTGAGTTTTTGTATTCAGTCAGCCAGCCTGTGCCTCTTTAGAGGACAATATAATCTGTTCACATTAATTGAGAATTTTGATAGGCCTGGTACAATTTTGGGTATTGAGTTTTTCGAAAGAACAGTGGACATTTTTAATCCTTTTGCCACTGTGGAATTTGGTATTTGATCAAAAGTTTCAGAGTTAGTTTACTTTTGTGGTGGAGAGTTGCGCTGGCCATTACGGAGAATAGGTCTGAGGATATCCTGGACAGCTGGTTTAGTTATAGCTAATTTCTTCAACATATGAATTTCTTTAAAGTATTTAATTTCTCCATCATGAATGAAACTCAGTTTAGCTTGGGAAAGGATCCTGGGTTGAAAGTTATTTTGTTTTAGGAGATTAAAAGTCGATGACCACCCTCTTCTGGTTTGAAAGTTTTCAGCAGAGAGATCAGCAGTCATTCTAATATTCTTCCTCTTGTAGGTTATGGGTTTTTTGTTTTGTTTTGTTTTGTTTTGTTTTGTTTTTGTTTTGTTTTTTTTCATCTGGCTGCTTTCAGGATTTTCTCCTTCATATTAACTTTAGTAAAGTTAATTATGATGTGCCTGGGGGATGTCTTATTCGGGTTGAGTAGTGCTGGGGTTCTGAAACTGTCTCCTATCTGGATTTCAGAATCTTTTGGCATGTCTAGAAATTTCTCTTTCATAATCTCATGAAGAAGGGCCTCTGTGCCTTGTGATGCTACTTCATCACCTCCAGGAATCCCTATAAGGCGAATATTGGTTTTCTTGGAGTTATTCCAGAGCTCTCTGAGAAAATGATCTGTTATTGCTCTCTATTTCTCTTCCTCTTTGAATGTTTGAGATCATTTAAAAGCTTTGTCTTCAATGTCGGAAATCCTTTATTTTGCCTGTTCCATTCTGTTACTGAGGGATTCTACTGTATTTCTCATATCATGTAAGGCTACAACTTTTTTTCTCAATGTGTCTAAGTCTTTGGTGATTTTGTCTTAATACTCATTAAATTCTTGAGACAGCTTCAAATATTATTCTTATATATATATAGAAATATACATCTATATGTATGACGTGGGGGTCAACTTTAGTAGGAATTAACCCTACAATTTCTACCTCCATCTTTACTTCCATTCTGTTGACCTTGTTCATAATCCAAATTCTAAATTTGATTTCAGACATCTCAGCTATCTGTTTGTGAATGGGATCCTCTGGATTGGCTGTTTTTCCATTCCTTGGGGGAGTTGAACTGTTCTGTTTATTCATGTTGCCAGAGTTTTTCTGCTGATTCCTCCCCATGATTCTTTTTCAGTGTTTAGCTAGAGGAGCAGGTAAGGTGAAATTGGACTGGAAACTTCTACAGTTGTGGATGATCAGCCCTTCATCTAACAACTGGAACTGGTGAGTTTCCTGTACAATTTTTCAAAGGACTAGTACAGTAATACAGTCTGTGACTCTAGAGGCCAGGTTGGTGTAGTGGGAGTAAGTGGCTCTGTATTATATTCAGCTGATCTCTGTCCAATCCTAGTGAATCAGTAACTCTAGGTTGCAGTCTCAGCTTTGGTGAAATACAAGCAACTAGAACATCCCTTCTCCCACCAGTAATATCTGGAAGAGGACAATCAAACCTTCCCTCTATAGTTAAACCAGGGTCCCACCTTGGAGGTCCTCAGGTAATTTGTCCAGTTCAAGAGTTCCAGACCAATTATCCCAAACAGCCCCCACTCTCTAGCCAGAGAGATCAAGAGGACTCCAGCAACTAGATGTCAGCGGTCTATTGGCAGCTCTAGTGTGATTTAAGCACCTCCGGTGCACTAAGGAGTCAGAGAGGCCCATCCAGTAGGAGGTTTAGAGCCAGGGGGTTGATGCCTCTTACCCCACCTTGGTCGTCCTTCCCCACCAGACTTTGGTCACCCCAGTCTCTATTATTCCTGCTGGCAGTCTCTGTTAACCCAGTCTCTGTGGCCCTGTTCTGTTCAATAAACAAATGTGTTAGGGCTATGTGCCTGCCAGAGTCAGAGTGAGGTGGTTGCCTCCTCCTCATGGTTACCACAGTCTACTATCATCCAGCAGGGGAAGCTGAAGTCTCCCTGCCTCAGGTGCTCAATGGCAAGTGAAGAAAGTTCCACTTGATCTCAGTCCAAACCTGAGGATATCCAGATAGCAAAAGAATTTCTCCCTAAGCCACTGCACCTTTGTTGCCACTGTTCTGGATCTCTGATATCCCTATAGGGTGAGGCCTAGTTCTCTCTGGCAGGCCACAGAGTTTGGGAGATGAATCTCCAGAGTTAGACCCAAGCAGGATCACTCTAATGCTGAAGTTGGGTGGGAGGTGCCTCCTCTTGGGTTCACGTACCTCAGCAGTTTCCAAGCCTCCACCCACAGTGCAGGAACCCAAGTCTCTGTCTGCTGCTGAGATACTCTTTTTTTGGGCCAGGTCAGTCACATTTCCCTCTATGTCTTTCTGTGCAGTTACTGGATTCACAGGTACAGCATAGCTTTACTGCCACCATCTATGCAATGCCTGACCCTAGCCAAGAAATGCAGACATTCTGGATTCTGGAGGAACTGGACTTCTAGACTGCCAGGCTGGTGGTGGGAGGTGGGTAGACTGAAGGATCAAGGTGGAAAGGAAAATATTTGCTCAAATTTTCTGCCATACAAGGGAATTCCTAGACTCATGAAGGGCTCTCTTGAGAAGGAGTCCCCACTTCCAGCAATTCTCTTTGGTGGGGTGAGGAAGGAGAGCCTCAGTTTATCACTCACCAGTAGAGATCTCACAGTAAGCAAGCAACTCTTTTAGGGGAGGGGACAGCCACACAACCTCTTTGGGATGAGATCTGTCCCTGAAAGTAGTTTCTTTGGAGTTGAAGCTTGCCTCAGCAGGGAAGACAAGCAATTATCTATCTCATCTCTCAGCTCCATTCCCCTCCTTCGGCTTTGTTGGGTTGTTTCTGGTCGTTATCTCTCTCTCTGGACTGGAGCTTCTATTGAGAGCTGGCTCCAATCAGCCATCATCCTCTGTTCTCCCTTGTTCTTGTTGAATGTGAAAATTGGAGTTAGGGAAAATAGCCAACCCGAGAATTTAGCAAAATACCAAACTCAGTGAGACCAAATGAGCAAATAAACAGATAAAAAGGCTACCAGACATACAAGCCCACAGATGCATGAACAATCTGAAACACATAGATATACAGACAACAAAAAAACAACTACAATAAAAATAATGATAATCGTAAAATAATTGAAAAAAGGGAAAAAACAAACAAAAACAAACAAACAAAAAAACCCCTCTAAAAATCTGATGTAAGCACTCTCATAAACTATAAAAAGGGGAGAAGAGGAAGAGCAAAGGGGGGAAAAAGTGGCATTCATAAAAAAGTTAAAAAAGAAGAAAGAAAAAATTTTGAACCTGCCACCCTCGGTATATGGGGCCGGCGTCCTACTCACTGAGCCACAGGTGCCACCCGAAAGAAAAAATTAAAAATAGAAAAAGTAAAAATAAAAAATTAACAATAGCTCCTCCAAGAAAAGGATGAGAAAAAAAGAGAAAAAAAAGGCACCAATCACAAAAATATTATTCTTATATATATATAGAAATATACATCTATATGTATGACGTGGGGGTCAACTTTAGTAGGAATATTTTTATATGCAATATACTTTCCGGACACCGGGTGGCGCTGTGTGTGATTCCCAGGCTTATACCTGATTCACAGTTTACATTGTTACCATGGTAACCACCTTACCTGGCTGATTGCCATTTTGGAGTTTCTATAAAGTTTATTTCCTTTTCATCACACGGGTTAACATAGCCTTCCTGGGGTTTTTTTAGTTATTGTGCTAAGACATTTACATTGTACATTTACTAAGTTTCACATATACCCCAAACAGTCTATGAAGCTAGTGTATGATGCCCCATGATCATATCAATGTACACAGCTATGATTTAATAAAAATAAATAAATAAATAAAAATGAAGTTTATTTCCTAATTGTTGTCCAAGCTCCGCTACTCTGTTTCTGACAGCACTCCTATCAGACCTCCCAACTCCGTGCAGGAGTCCATGCTTCACAAATGTTTTCACTCCACTCCCACGTTCTCCTGCAAACTGGCAACTGCAATTGGTTGTGGGGGAGGGGAGAATTTTCCTCAGTTTTTGTGGCTCAAAGTCTCACTTTTGAGTCCAGCCACCCACCAGTTCACTGCACAGCCTGACCACACCAATATTCCCTGCCAAGAATGGTCCCGTCTATTTAATCACTTCTGCTTTTCTGGAAGAAGGTGTCTGCCATTCTGAACAATTCAAAATGTATGTTTCCCAGGCAGATTCCTTCCCTTCAATTTTCCATCAGGCTGCTTAGCCCCTTGTGGCTCTGAGCGGCACTTCTTTCTGGTCACCAAACTCTGTTCAGGAATAAATTTTCATCAATTGGGTTTTTCCAGGAATTGCGAACTGCTGTCCTCCATGAGGGAGGGGCCGGCTGCCAGCCAGCATGACGAGGCAGGGGAAATCTCTACAACAGACTCCATAGTTTTAAATTATATCTCACATACAGCAATCCGCCAATTTGCTGCTCGTATCCAGCTGTCTGTCCACACCAATAATTCACATGGGGAAAAGATCCAGAGCCCCCTCCCTCTCACCTGATGACTTGGGAGAGGTCTCCATTCTGTTCTGATCCATTACATTCTGCTGGATTCTGTCCTGATCAATTCCATCCTGCTCAATTACATTCTGCTCCCTTACATTCTTCTCCATTCTGTCATGATCCATTCCATCCTACTCCATTATATTCTGCTCCATGTTGTCCTGCTCCAATACATTATGCTCCATTCTGTTCTGATCCATTACATTCTGCCCCAATCCATCCTGCTTCATTACATTCTGCTCCGTTTTGTTCTGCTCCATTTCATCCTGCTCCATTTTGTTCTGATCCCTTACATTCTGCTAAATTCTGTACTGATGCATTACATTCTGCTCCATTCTGTCCTGCTCCATTACATCCAGCTCTATTCCATTCTGCTCAATCCATTTCATCCTGCTCCATTACATTCTGTTCCATTCCATCCTTCTGTATTCCATCTGCTCCATTCCATATGGCTCCATTCCATCCCTCTCCATTACATTCTTCTCCATTCTGTCCTGCCCCATTCCACCCTGCTCCGTTACGTTCTGCTCCATTCTGTCCTGCTCCCTTCCATCCTGCTTCATACCATCCTGCTACATTCTGTTATGCTCCATTACATTCTGCTTTACTCCATCCTGCTCCATTCTTTCCTGCTGCATTCTCTCCTGCTCCATTCCGTCCTGCTCCATTACATTCTGCTTGATTCCATCCTGCTCCGTTCCATCCTGCTCCATTTCATCCTGTTCCATTCCATCCTGCTCCATTCTGTCCTGCTCCATTCCATACTGCTCCATTCCATCCTGCTCCATTCCATTCTTCTCTATTCTGTCCTGCTCCATTAAATCCTGCTTCATTTCATCCTACTCATTCCATTCCATCCTTCTCCATTACATTCTGCTTCATTAAATTCCGTAGATGTGGTCCATCTTATTCATTTTTTAATTGAGGTCTATCTCTTTTTTTATTACTGTGTTGTAAGAGTCCTTTATACATTGTATAAAGGTTCCTTAATAGATTTATAATTTACAGACACATTCTTCAATTCTGTGGATTCTTATTTTTTCACTTTTTTATTTTTTCTTTTCTTTTCTTTTTTTTTGACAGTGCATCTTACAATGGTACAAGTGAAACTTACTAAATGTAGACTATAAATATCTTAACACAAGAACTAAGAAAAATCCAGGAAGGCTATGTTAACCAGTGTCATGAAAATTTGTCAAATGTTATATAAAACCAGTGTACAGTGAAAAAAAAGTTAAATTAAATTAAATGAAAATGAATAAAAGATTTGAATAGAATTTCTCCAAGAAGATATATAATAATGTCAGATGAAAACATGTTTCCATTAGTCATCAGGGTGAGGCAATTCAAAACCACATTGATATCTTATTTTTTTTTTTTTTTATTAAATCATAGCTGTGTACATTAATGCAATCATGGGACATCATACAGTGGTCTTATATACACCATTTAACATATTTTCATCACGTTGGTTAACATAGCCTTCCTGGCATTTTTTTAGTTATTGTGTTAAGACATTTATATTCTACATTGGCTAAGTTTCACATGTACCATTGTAAGATGCACTGTAGGTGTGATCCCACTAATTACCCTCCCTCTGCCCATCCTTTCCGCTCCCTCCCCTCCCTTCCCCCTTTCCCATATTCTTAGATTAAACTGGGTTATATCTTTCATATGAAAGCCATAAATCAGTTTCACAGTAGGGCTTAGTACATTGGATACTTTTTCTTCCATTCCTGAAATACTTTACTAAGAAGAATATGTTCCAACTCCATCCATGTAAACATGAAAGAGGCAAAACCACACTGAGATTTCATTTCACATTTTCCAGAATGACTATATGGACATACCTTGGAGATAACACAGGGGCTGTTCCAGACCACCACAATAAAGTAAATACTGCAGTAAAGGAATTAGACAAAATTTTGGGTTTTGCAGAACATATAAATGTTATGTTTGCACTACACTGTTGTCTTTGTTGAGTGGGTGATAGCATGATGTCTAGCTCAACAACGCACACACCTTACTTAAAACTTGGTAATGCTAAAACGTTAACAAGATTTTGGTGGGTCCTAGCCTTTCTCCTGTAGTGGATCCTGCCTCAGTGTTGATAGTGCTCACTGATCATGTGGTGGTTGCTGAAGGCTGGGGTGGTTGTGGCAATATTTTAAAGTAAGACGACAATGAAATCTGCTGCATTGATTGACTCTTCCTTTTACAAAAAGTTTCTCGTAGCATGTAATGCTGTCTGGTATCATTTTATCCACAGTAGAGTTCCTTTAAAAATGAAAGTCGGTCCTCCCAAATCCTGATGCTGCTTAATCAGTCAACTAATTTTATGTCATTTCAACAATGTTCACATGATCTTTATCAGGAGTATATTTTAGCTCAAGACATCACTTCATTTGTCCATAAGAAGCAACTCCTCAGCCATTCAAATTTTATTTATTTATTTATTTATTTATTTATTTATTTATTTATTTGACACAGAGTCTCATTCATGCACCCTGGGTGGAATGCCCGGGCACCATAGCTTACTGCAACCTCAAATTCTCAGGCTCAAGACATCCTTCTGCCCTAGCCTTCTGAGATGCAGGTCTAGGCACTTGGTCACAATGCCCTCTATTTTTAGAGAGAGAGTCTTGCTTTTGCTCAGACTGGTCTTGAATCTGTGAGCTCAAGAAATCCACCCTCAGAGGTGGCAAGATGGCCGACTGGAAGCAGCCTCTGACAGAAGCTCCTGTCCAGAGAGAAGGATAAAGTCCAGAAAGTACCCAGTTAAGCTGAAGACTTGGAGCTGAGCCTAGAGAGAAGTGAGATAGCTGTAGGCCACTTCTGCTGGGGCAAGCGATGATGCCAAGAAAGCAATCTTCTGGTAAAAAACTCATCCGAATGAAAAAGTGTCCAACCCCTCTCCCAAGATAGTTTTTTTTTTTTCCTTTTCCTTTCTCTCTTCATTTGCTCCTATAGGTTTTCTACAGGCAAGTAGTGAACTGGAGGACCTCTTGTCCCAGCCCACGGGTGAGAGCTGTAGGATGTGAAGACTACTTCCTCCAGAGGGACCCTGAGGTGACTCTGAACACTCTTACCAGGCAGAAAAATTGAACTAACATTTTCTCTGCCTTTCTGAACTTCCAGTCCACCCTTCTCCCCTCACCTGATAAACCAGAACCCTAACCCCTGCTGAGACCGAGGGAGGAGGTTCATGAGCAGCGTCTCACCCCATCCCCCAGTCTGCCAGACCAAGTGCCTCGCCCCCATCTGACCAGAATCAGGTGGAGCCCTGCGCCCCCACCCTCCATGTTTCTGTGCTGGCTGCGTATCCCGAGCCCTGCCCCCCCGCACCCTTCCTGCTTCCATGCTGCACCCCACCAGACCAAAGTCTGCTGGAGCTGAGGGCCCCGCGCCCTGCTCCCTGCACCCTGTGCCCTCCCTGCCTCGGCGCAGCACCCACTGAGCACATGCCTGCCCTTCCTCCATGCCAAGCCCCCACCAAAGCCTCAAGCCGCAAGCAGAGTGGTGTTCTCCTTGCTGAGGTCACCAGGTCCCAGCCACACTGCCAGAGTTGTGTGCAGCGTCCTGCTCTGCTGCTGGATCTGGGTGCACCATGCTCCTGGAGCTGCTGCTACAGCCAGAGTTCCCTGGCTTTGGCAGTGGCAGAGGAGCTGCGCAGGGTCACTTCCCTCAAAGATCCAGCAACAATAGAGTGATCCCGCCAGAGTCTAATCTTGGAGAGACACCTCCCCAACTTTGTACACTGCCAGAGGAAACCAGAACTCACTCTATAGGGATACTGGTGCTGCAGAGCAGCAGAGACAAAGGTGTGGTGGCTGAGGGAGAAAAGCATTTGCTGTCCTGGTACCCCCATGATTAGACTGAGCCCAAGTGGAACAGTCACCAGTGGCTATTGAACACCCAAGGCAGGCATGCCTCAGGTCCCACAGCTGGCTGATAGCAGAGGGCAGTGGTTGGGCCATGGGGGCATTAACATTCCTTTGACTCTGACAGGCGTTAAGGCCCAGCACTTCTGCTTATTGGAGGGAGCAGGACTGCAGCCTGTGGGGTCACCAGTGACTGGGCATGAAAAAGGAGTAAAGTTGAGAAAGAGACTCAGCCTCCTGGTCCAACTGTGCTACCAGGTGGGCCTCTCTGACTCCATAGAGCACTGAATCTAGCTGCTGGAGAGTTCTCCCACTTGAGATTTTATACTGACTGAGTCAATTGGTTCAGAACCCCTAACCTGGGACAATCACCCAAGGACCCTCTTGGTTGGTACCCTTGCCCATTGCCCCAGGCAAATTATCTGTCTACAGCTACAACTTGACGAGGGTCTCTGGTATTTTCTTTCCTTTAAGGCGTGACTGCAGCCCAAGTACTAGAAATGTTCCTTTTCAGAGCCTCGTTGCCTCAAGGAGCACAAATGAGACTGATTCACCTTAGAAGGGTGCAGTGGACTGTGACCCTTTGTGTGTAGTGTAGCTGCCTTCACCAATTGCCTTATCTCGATCTCTGGGATCACTTGCTGCAGCTTCTACATCAGCACCTGCTGTTTCTCCTTGCACTGTGGATACTTTTTTCCATCCTTTCACCTTAAGTCTGCATGAGTCCTTGTGGGTTAGAGGTGTTTTCGGGAGACAGCATATACTTGAATTTTTCTTTTTTTAATCATTGGGTAGAGTGCTATGGCATCATCATACTTCATAGTAACCTCAAACTCTTGGGTTCAACTGAGTCTCTTACATCAGCCTCTGGAGTAGCTGGGACTACCTGTGCCCACCACCAGGCCCAGCTGTTTTTAGAAATGGGTCTTGGTCTTGCTCAGGCTGGTCTTGAACCTATAAGCTTAGGGCAATCTACCCATCTCGGCCTCCCAGAGTGCTGGAATTACAGGTGTGAGCCACTGATCCCAGCCTCCTTTAGTGAGTTTTAAATTTTTTTCACTGATGCCTTGGTGGCTGAGTCTCAGAGCCTGACAGGAGTGCTGGAGCCTCAGGGCACAGCCACAGCCTGGAGGCAGGGCAGGTGCTACTTCAGCGGCTGGCTGTGAGATTGGGCTGGGGGAACAATGGGAATGGAGTCCTGCAGGGCAGGCAGCCCAGGGATTGTTGGGCTGCACTGCAGAACCCAGCAGATAGCTGAGCCCTCCCTTGGATCCAGGTCCCCCAGGCAGTCCCACAAAGCTGCTCAGGTGGCATCTGTGTTGTCTATGAGACGAGTTTTACTCAAACGCTCCGTGGGGGAGGAGCACGCAGCTCCCAGTCTCCGGGCACTGCATGAGAGAGTGTCCTCTGCCTGTCTGTCTTCTGCCCAGCTGAGACCATGCAGAAGCGGCTGCAGCAAAACCCAGCCTATGGGAGACCTGGTGCCTCTGCCTGACAGCTGACGATGGCATCAGTTGCAGAATCTCAGGAACAGAAACCGCCAGGTCACACTGTGCCAACTCTCCAGCCCAAAGTTGCAGCGCAGACCTCAGGTAGCTCCCTTGTCAGATCAGAGGAGGTCTGTGCTTATGTCGGGGGTCTCACAGCACAGGTTGCGGTGCTGGGGTTGGGTCTCGGCTCCCCAGGACTTGCTCTTCCTGCCCTTCCTACCTGTGGATGCTTCCTGACTGCTGAATGGACTATCCTGTCACCTCCTCCCTTCTGAATATCCCCTGCGGCTTCTCTTAGGACGCTCTTTCTAAGGAGGCCCTGAGCACTCACCCGCCACTTTCCATTCTGTCCTCCAGAGTGGTCCAGGCAGGCTGCTTCTAGTTAACCATTTACCTTTGTACTCTTTTTTAAAAGAAAGACACTTCATGCTATTTTTCTAAAAGCCTTTCTCCTGTTGTTTGTTTGTTTGCTTAGTTAACACATTACTTTGGTGTAAGGTGAGTTGACCATAAAACATATTTGTGTTTCATGTGAGTTGATAGTTGAAAAATCATCCTGTGTTCAGCCACATTAATGTCTCCCATGATTATTTTAGGATTATATTTATGCTTTTATACTGATTGAAATTTAAAGGTTGTCTTATTATCATTGCCTTAAAAATCCACCAGAAAATAGTTCCACGAATATGAAACAAGAAAGGAATCCAAGGCCCCACATATGTAAAAAAAAAGTTAAAAGAGTGAGGGGAAAGAACTCAGCAGAGGCAGTGGTGGTGGAGGAAGGCAGGGAGCCTCTGGTCCCAGGAGCAGTGGCCAAGATGAGGTTTGAAGGGAGAAACCACTCATCAGGCCTGGGAAGGACTGTGAGACTGACACAGGCAGAGCAAAATGGCTTTGGAGGATCATGTAGGATGAGGACCGTGCATCCCAGGTAAAAACAGGGCCAATGAAAAGCATGCCCAGGGAAAAACAGAGTTTTTATGTAGAGGATTGGGATTTGGAGTCAAAGAGAGCCCTGAGGACAGAGAAATCTCGTTGTCCTCACCTCCCTTCTTGGGTGACGAAACAGACAGCAGACTGACGTTTTCCCTCTAATTCATTCTAATCCATCCTTTCCCCCTTCAAAGTAGGCTCCTCTGTGTGTGTGTGTGTGTGTGTGTGTGTGTGTGTGTGTGAGCCTGCATGTGCATGCACATGTATAAATGTTTATTTTTGCTTTATTATAAGAAAATGTGATTTTTGTAGGAATCTTGAAAATATGTAGAATAGAAAATAGAAATGACTAGGAACTTATGTCCAATGTTAACTCTAGAAGACAGCGTTCCCCTATTTGTGTTTTCATATGGCTTTAAGTATAAGATTTATATGATCTTGACATGTTCACTTATTTTACATAAGCAGTAGTTGTTATTCTTATCAAAATGCCATGGAAACTCAGTTTCAAATTGTAATCCATTTTCTTCTATGAAGGCTGCTGTGGTTTGAAAAGTTTCATATGTTGGAAACTTTATTTCCAATAAAACAGTATTAAGATGTGAGTCCTTTAACACATCTTAGTTGGGAAATGAGTAAACGCGTATTTTACATGCTAGTACTAAATATGATGTATATGATGCATAATAAATAAATAAAGGACTAATTTTTTTTTTAATTTTTATTTTCAGTTTTTGGCCAGGGCTGGGTTTGAACCTGCCACCTCCAGCTTATGGGGCTAGTGCCCTACTCCTTTGAGACACAGGTGCCACAACGACTAATTTTGATGTAAGACACTGAAAGTTTCATTAAAAAATAGGTCAAAAGATATCGCAATTTTATGCAAAGCCTAATTTGATGGTAAAATGTATGAAAAATGCCTCCTTATACAATTTTGTGCGAAAATGATCTGCATACATTAAGAGCATATCAGGTCCTGGGAGCACTGCCTCCATGAATAGATTAAGGGTGGTCTTGCCACAGTGAGCTAGTGAGTTCTGGAGAGAGGAGTGGGTTGTTACGAGAGGAGTCCGCCACCCTGCTTCCCTAGGCCTGCTCATTCTCACGCCTTCGTTTCCCCCATGCCATACTGCAGCCCTAAGGACCTCACCAGATGGCCCTGTCATGTCCTTGGATTTCGCAGCCTCCAGCACCATGATCCCAATACATTTTTATTCTTTATAAATTATCCTGTCTCAGGTTTTCTGTTTTAGCAACATAAAGTGGACTAAGATAACACTATACAAAGCAAAAAGCATGAGGCATACACACATAGATTGGTACACACACAGACACACAGGCTACACCTGTGATGCTGGGGTGCAGAGAAAACTGGCAGACTGAGTGACATATGAGCACAGCAAAGGGGGCTGAGTGCACAGAACCTGCATGGGCTGCTGTAAGGGCCACAGAGAACCTCAAGGGTGGAGGAGGGCTGAGGGGGCCTAGCTAGGCCATTCTCAGAAACCACCTGTGAATGCCCACTCTCAGGACGGGGCTCCGCCATGAGCGGAAACGTGTTTGAACAGGACTAAGATTGAGCAGGGGTGTCTGCGAGGCATTGCAACTGCTCAGGAAGCAGCTTCTTATGTAATAAAGGGAGTGGGACCCCTTGGAATACAGAAGTGAGTCCCTGGTGGCAGTGGAGTTATGGAGCTCAGGGTGTGTGTGTGTGTGAGAGAGACCTCTCTGGAACCACATTCGATCCTGGAAATCTAAGATGTGGCTCCCTGTCCTCCAGTGTAGCGACAGAAGGGGGAGCCGTTGAGCAGAGAAACCTGGGAACATTCTGCCTGGGTTCTTGTCAACCTCAAACCCTGTGGCAGAAACCTCTTGCTAAAAGGTGATACAGAAAAATCTGGTTTTTCAGACATGTGTAACAATGAAAGAAATAAATACACAAATCATAAGAAATTATAAAAACCTTGCTTAAAAGTACACTGAAAGTCTACTTAACAAAAATGCACAGGAGGGAGATGTTATTACAAAGCAGATGGAAAGAATAGCCTCCCATTCCAACATGAATATTAAGATTTTCATCAAACAGTTGAAACCACAAAGACCATAAATAATTATGATGATAATAAAAATAACAACTAAAGGAATGTGGCCACGAAATAGAAGTGAAATACAAATTGGCAGCACTCAGAATCAAAACCAGAAAACAAATGACAAAACTATTTCAGGAAAAAGACCAAACTGCAAAGAGAACAGAGGAGAACAGTCACAACATAAAAAACAGTAAATAACATTGAGGAGAGAAATGAAAAAGAAAGACACAGAAATTTAAAACTTATAGAAATGATTATGGAGATATGGTAGAGAAGACCAGAAAAGGAGATCCAGTTGTATATGTAGTGACAGTCCCCAGAGAAGTAAACCAAAAACTGAGAGAAAGCAAATATTTTAAAATTCTGTAAGAAACATCTTTTGTGAAGTACAGGAGGATCTGATTCACTGTTTTGAATGAGCACACCATACTAGGTAGTGAGACATATTCTGGTAAAATTATCACACTTCAAAAATAAACTCAGAATCTCATTTAGCCAGACAGGGAACTCAAATCACTGCGATGGGAAGAAAACCAGGTTTCCCCACAGCATCACTCAAGGCCAGAGGTGATGGAATAACACCTTAGGATATTTCAGGAATGGAAGTGCAGGCCAAAGAATTTGGAATCAGTTGAGCTGTCCCGCAAGTAGAAGAGCAACAAACACTTTTAACCTAGCAAGGGCTGAAGGATTTTGTCATGATGAGCTCTTCCCCAAGAAGTGACCAGAAGATAACCTGGGGGTGTCAGAGGGAGTTTCAGCAAATGCACAGGGGGGTGAATGTGAATAATAAATTTAAAGCACAACCAAAATCTGGGAAATAGTGCCTAAAAATATTTACATAAAATAATGTGACTGACCTAGGGTTAATGAGTCACCATGTCAAAATAATAAATGCAAACTTACCTAAAAAAATTAAAATTTAGATTTGTTCACAAAGAAAATTCAGCTTTGTGCTATGTTCAAGAGACACATTTAAAATGATGTCATTCAGAAGGTGAAAAATAATAGACTAAGTAATTGTACACCAGGCAAATATAAAGAGGAAGAAAGTAATGTTGTTATCTACCAGAAAAGGCATAAATCAGGCTTCATAATGTTTAAAAGACAAAGATCCTTAATTTTTTAAAGGGAAATAATTAACATGGAAAATATAATTATACAAAATATAATGTATAATTATATATATGAAATAGTATAACAGAAGTTTTAGTATAACAGAAATTATACATGAGGAGAAATACAGAAGAGCATACTAAACATATATAATCAATAAGACAGATCTTTTACATATAATATAATATATATAATATATAATTTATATCATCATAGTTGATAATATACTTAGTTTTTAAAGATTCATTACATTTTTACAAAAAATGACCATTTTAACTCCACAAAGGATATCTTCAAAAATCTCATAATAAAAGTAATATAGATAAAATTATAATAAAACAAAAGCAAAGATTATTTAGAAAATAAGACAAGTAAAAGACCCTTTTGCTTGTAATTATAAAACCCTCTATACCTTAAATATATTTAACTTAGGCCAAAATTTAGCATGAAATAAGGAGAAAATTAGAGATTTTCCCATTTAGTCAAAAAAAAAAAAAAGACAAGTATTCCTACTATCTCCAATGCCTTCAACTTTGCATGTAGTATAATAATGAAATTAAGGCGGAGCCAATGAAATTAGGTAAGAGAAAGCAGTCAGAAGAATATGAATTTTAAAGGAAGAAATAAAATTTATATTTTATTTATAAGTATTTATAAGTTAACGCCACTACTGAAAATAATAAGAGGATGAGATCAGTAAGAAAATAGTCTTCATACAAAGAAAAACAAGGTAGAAACTACAAAAAGTGAAAATTCCTTATCATAGGAAAAAAATACAAAGATTTAAACTGAATCAGAATATATAAGGAAAACCATAAAACACTCATGAGAAACATAAAGGTACACACACACACACACACACACACGGAAATACAGCACATATTTAAATAGGAGGACTAACTCCATAAAGAGATCAGTCCTCTACTGTCTAATTTAAAGCAATTCCAGTTCCAATAAAAATCTCACCAGCTTTTATTTTCTTCTGTAGGAGCTAGGCAAATTGAATATAAAGTTTATTTTGAAAAACCAAAAGGAAAAAAAAAAAATGATAAGACAACCCTGGGGAGAAATAACAACGGAAGGGAAGGGCAGCCTTACCAGATATTAATACACATCATAAGTCTTTTAAAATTCAAATAAGGTGAGGTGGATCCACAGACAGACAGATCAAAGGAAAAGAATAGAATTCAGAAATTGGTGCAAACGCACACAAAATTAAGTATTAAGGCAGCATCTTAATAAGTGGGGGAAGGTGGATGTTTCAACAAGTTGTGCTGAAATAATTGATCAGCTTTGTGGGAAAATAATTTTTTGTTTGTTTGTTTGTTTTTTTGTTGTTGTTGAGACAGAGTCTCACTTTGTTGCCCTGGGTAGAGTGACGTGAAGTCACAGCTCACAGCAACCTCCAGCTCTTGGGCTTAGGCAATTCTCTTGCCTCAGCCTCCTGAGTAGCGCCCACCACAACGCCCAGCTATTTTTTTGTTGCAGTTTGACGGAAGCTGGGTTTGAACCTGCCACCCTTGGTATATGGGGTCGGCGCCCTACTCACTGAGCCACAGGTGTTGGCCTAAGAGATAAAATTTGAATCTGTTTTTATGTCATATGTCAAGATAAGTTCCAAACATATCAGATACATAAACATAAAAATTAAGCCATATAAATACTGGGAGAAAATATGGGTTACTTTTTATAAACACCGAGTAAGGATGAATTGTGATAAATGTAGGCCAGGAGAGGGAAAATACTATTCTCTCAGACTATGTGTCAAAGTGTAATTGGGACAGTTACTTTAGCATTCAATTTGCATATTCACTTAAAACTAAAATTGACACACCATATCCCTGCAGTTTCATTTTTCTTATCTTACCTAGAAGCATATTTGCACAGGTGCGAATGGACTTTTATTTATCACTTATATTTTTCAAGAGAACGGGGACCCACCTCACACAGGGCCACAGCGAAGCCCCGGGGGCTTCATTAGGAGACAGCAGCAGCAGAGGGGAGCAGATGCCACAGCCTTCATTGTTTTCCCCCAAGTAAGTCAAAGTGGGGCAGGGGAGACAGCCTGGGACTAGCTACCTAGGACTGGCGGGCTTTAAGGCATAGGGCCTGCTCCTAGTTGTGTGGACTCAGCCATTGGGCTTGATATGAGAGTTAGACAAGGCAATGGCTGGGGGTGGCTGATGGGCTTGTGTGCACCTGGAGGCAAGGCTTAGGTACAGGTTGTTGACTGTCTCTAGGAGTCAGCTGGAGAAGAGTGGTCTCTCCCCAGCAAGCCCTCAAAGATGTCAAAACATCATAAGTTATAGAAAATAAAAATATAACTAATATAATAGTTTGCTGTGAAAGACAGAAAATTGAGTGAGCAGTTACAGTGACTCATGTTATGGGAGAAGAAAATGAAAGACTCAAGTTAGGTGAGAATCAGAAAGGGCATGGGAAGTATTAGGTCCCCCAGGCGCACTTCCTGGGACTCAGAAAGGGCGCAGGAAGGGCTGGGTCCCCGACGCGCACTTTTGGGAATCTCTTCCCTAAATAAGAAGTGTCTTTACTGAACCTCCCTCCTCCAGATTGTGAATCCATGGGCTGCTCTTGTGACAACAGCACTTATTCTCATCTTCACAGACTAGATATTTTCTCGCAGGTATATTTAGTTTCTCAGTGTGTGTGTTTCTGATTTCTTCTGTCTTTCCACCTCCCCATCTTTACTGCCAGCTGATTCAAGATACAAGATGGCTGATTAAGGTTCAATTCTCACATTTTTCTTAAAAGGAGAAGGAAATAGAAAAAAGAACAGGATAGGTCTTTTTAATACCAACTTCATTGAGGTATAATTAATAAATAAAAATTTGACATACACAAATCAGTGTGGCACACTATGTTAACAGAATTAATGATAAAATTCAGATGATCATCTCTGTAGATGCAGAAAAGCATTTTCCAAAATTCAGCAACCTTTCAGAAGAAAACCCCCAAAACTCTCTCAACAAGTTAGGTATAAAGGAAATGAGCTTGAGCACAACAAAGGCCACATGTGACCATTCTACAGCCAATATCATACTCAGTTCTGAAAAGCTGAAAGCTTCTCCTCTAAGATTAGGAAGAAGACATTTCTAGGTAGCACCGTAGTCCTGAAAGTCCTGGCCAGAGCAATTAAGCAAAAAAAAAAAAAAAAAAGGAAACCAAGAACACTTGCATCAAAAAGGACCAAGGCAGCAGGTCCTCCTCACAGAGCTGCCCCAAAGCCCCGCAGGGACTTCTACTTTCAGATTATTGGTTACTTCTGTAGATAGAAGGATCTACAGCATGGTTCTTTACTTGAGCAAGTTGCCAACCTAGAAATATAGGGGTTCTGTATGCTAGGGAAAAAAATACATAAAATTAGAAACTAACAATTCAATTTAGGTAGACATATATAAAATGCTTTATACCACAATGCAGCAGGCAATACTCTAAGTACTTTGCCAATATCAATTCATTTTATTTTTACAAAAATTCCCTGAAAAAGCTACTACTTCATATTATAATCTCCATTTAGGGATGGAGAAAGTAAAGACGAGCAGTTAACTAGCTCAAGGTGACACAGCTACTGTATGCTGGAGAATCAAACTCAAGCAGTCTGGCTCCAGGATTGGGTTCTTAACCACTATTTCTACTGCCTCTTCCTCTTCTAGAAATGATGGGTGGATCCCTGGTCTCAGGTGGAGCTGCTGCTTCACTGGCAGAATCAGAGGGGTCTTCCAATGTGAAAATTCATGTAATACAGTGGTTCTCAACCTTCCTAACACCATGACCCTTTAATACAGTTCCTCATGTTGTGGTGACCCCAACCATAAAATTATTTTCATTGCTACTTCATAACCATCATTTTGCTACTGTTATAAATCATAATGTAAATGTCTGATATGAAGGATGTATTTTCATTGTTACAAATTGAACATATTAAAGCATAGTGATTAATCACAAAATAATATGCAATTATATATTGTGAAATATTTATTTCTAATAACAAACAAATAAAATTTTGTCTTGAAGCATGGTGTAGCATGGGTAACAGTCTTAATATAACAACAATAAACTACATTGCTACATTTTGCAAAAGTATGCATAAAAAGCCAACATCAGTGGGAAGGTTGAGATGGCTTCTTTCTTACCAGATCAGAAATTCTCGGGGCAGTTTTTGCAAGAGCACAACAAAGGTCATCTTCCACAAGACTACTTGTGTATTTAGACTTGATAAGCAACAAGCTGGAAAACCCTGTTTCACAAAGATATGTTGTTGGAAATGGAAGAAGAAGGCACAACACAATCTCAGACAGAACAGGATATGACTGAAAACACTTGATCTAGAATTTTGTAACTGGCATTGTAGAGAAATCAGTTCTCACTGCATCGCTGTAAATAAGTTCAATGAACTCCTCTTGCGCTGTCTCGGGAACATCTTCAACTTTGACTGTGAATGGGCTTCTGGCAAGTGCAAATGGAGTGTCAGGTAGATTTGGAAAGAACAATGAAATTTTGTCTGCAAGCATGTGCAAGTGTTCTTTCACAGAAATTATCATCATAATCCTTTTGTCTGGTTCAATGTCATTTTCCTCAAAAAAAACAGATAAGGTATGCAACATGTAAACTTTATTTTCATTCTTTTTTTTTTGCTAAAGCTAAAGTTTCATTCTAAATGATCAGATATTTTCAGACAAATTGAGGTATGTTTCATTTGGTCATTGCAGTGATAAATTTAACTCATTCAAGATGGCAAAGATGTCAACCAAGTAAGCTATTTTCTGCAGTTCATGTTTATCACTGAAAAGGGCTTCAAACTGTGGTCTTTCTTTCTGATTAAAAAATGTTTTGAGTTCATCATGAAGCTCAAAAACACATTTTAAAACTTTTCCTCTGGATAACCATCTCACTTCAGTGTGAAATAGCAGAGTATTGTTTGGTGCATCCAACTCGTTGCACAGTTGCAAAAACTGTCGACTGTTTAAAGTGCTCACCTTCACAAAATTGACAGAACTTATGATGCTTTTCGTTACTTCTTGTAACTTTTGTGGCAGCGTCTTCATTGCTAATAATTGCCGATTAATCATACAGTGAGTTCTGATGACTTTTGGTGACTTATTCAGTACCAAACATTGAAATCCAGATCAACATCCTAGCATAGCTGGAGCACCATCTGTGCAAACACCTCAAACCTTTTCCCAAGAGATCTGATGCTCTTTCAGAAATGAACCAACTGTGTCAAATACATCACATGCAGTAGTTGTCATTTCAAGAGGTTTGCAAAAAAGAAACTCATCTTTAAAGTCGCCACCATTAATAAATACTGGTTCATGTAAACCAGTAACTGTGAACAGTTTGCAATGTCTGTAGATTTATCAAGCTGGATACTAAATATTGGAAGTGGAGCAGATTTAATTTTCTGAATTACCTGGTCAAGAATATCAGCAGACATGTCATCTATTCTTCTGTGGACAGTGTCATTAGATAAGGAAATTGCACTCAATTTTGTAATAAATTCTTCTCTGATCATAACTCAAACAATGTCTTTGACTGCTAGCAACAGTAACTCCTCAGCAATGGTGTGAGGTTTCATAGCTCTGGTGATTCTGAGCGCCACCAAATATGAAGCTTCAATAGCCGCTACATTTTGTTTGTGGTATTTGCCGCCAGTGTCAAGTCTGGCTTTCTTGAGTCCATCAGCTTTGCTTCTAAAATAGTTGGTATCCTTGCTGGCAAAGCGTTAATGCTTGCTATCAAGATGGCATTTTAGTTTGTTAGGCTTCATGGATTTGGCTGATAGAACCTCACAACAAATAATACATTGTGGTTTCTCAATATCTGCTGTAATTATTGAGGCAAAACCATACTGTAAAAAATCCTCACTATATTTCCTTTTCTTAACGATCTTCTCTACATGATCCATTGTCAAGGGGTGGTTTGCTACAGAAAATAATATATAACAATAGCTTTAATAATATAAAAGATGATACATGGCATAGTTCAGTCAATGCAGTTCATTAAGGTTTCCTATGATTTACCGTTTTCTGTGGTTTTTTACATACCTGTTACTATCACAAGGGGGCAGTATTCACATCAACCACAGATGAATATAAAAAGACCGATCAGCATCCAAATTAAGTTCCCATGGCACAGATTTTTTTTTTTTTTTTTTGCAGTAGTTGATGATTTTACAGTACATGATTTTACATTTACACAGTAATTATAATTCATGAAGTGTCATTTTACCTCCAATACCGCTGCTTTCAACACAGCAGCTGCTCTCTACACAGCAGCTGCTCTCTACACATGTGTGACTAGTCTGCATAAGTACATTATGGCACCAACCCTGTTACATACACCTGTATTTATACAAGGTGTATGTGATGGGGTTGGTGCGATAATGTCATCATGCTGGGTACTCACATGTGGGTGTATCTGCATGTGGGTGGACCTGCCTGGAGACCCATAGAGGAATGGTGTCTCCATTCCTAAGGCCATTGGAAATATGTGCTTTCCAGTGATCTTAGGCAACCACTGTGAAAGGGTAGTTTGACCCCCAAAAGGGATCATGACCCACAGGTTGAGAACTGCTGATACAATGCATTCACCCCCACTTTGCCACCTCCCTGTGTTCCAGCAGCATTGAAGGCCAAGTGGACATCAGGGCTGGGATTCTCAGAAAGCTCTTGTGAGAGGCTAATTCACCATGAAATTTTTGTGCGCTGTGGCACTCCCTGGAGGTAGACATCTGTCTTGGCCTTATAGACAGGAGGAAACCATGAGAGGGGTGTATTCAGGGTTACTACGCTCTTCACCTCCAGCCTACTCCAATCACTGACGATGGAGGGGGTGTCCCTGAGCAGCCTCTCAGAGAGAGAGAAGCACCTGCAGGAGATGTGAAGAGTGGAAGGAAGCTCCAGGGACCTGAATTTAAATTCTTTTAGCTGTTATTACAGTATTTTCATGGTCAGGGGCCCATGAAACCATTTCAACTAAATGGTTGAATTTTGTCTTTCAGCCAGCACATAGTTAAGATAATTAATAGTTAAGACAGTTCCTTCAGAGCAATGACTTTGTGCTCACCTGATCTGAGCAATGACTCTGTGCTCACCTGATCTAATAATGACACTTGTCCCCACACAGTTATACATCTGCTTTACATCCTTAGATGGCCCAGATAAGACACATACCATGCTACCTAATGCTAGAAGGTACAGGGCCATGGTGACTTGGGCCCTGGAGCTATGCCCATGGACTTAGTCTGAGAAATGCCCAATCAGGAGCCCTGACCCCAGCAGAGGGGCATCTGGGGGGTCTCATGTCCTTAGATCTGATGTCTAACTTTACCAAAATCTTTATATATATATATATACACACATATGTATATATGTCTCTATATATGTGTGTATCTGGTGTGTGTGTGTGTGTGTGTGTGTGTGTGTGTGTGTGTTTCTTACTGACATTTAATTTGAGTCTTTAAAAGGAGGTGAAGTTGGGATAAGAACTCAACTAACTCCTGGGCTCAGAACAGTGGCTTACAACTGCATGCAGGAGGAAAGCAAACTTACTCAGAATTGTTTCGTTGAGAGTCAGTTCTGTCATTTGTCCACTTTTGGCTTTCTCAACCTCATCTCCCTCATTGCTGCCCACGTCAGAGATGTCACTCCTATCCCATGAGTTCTCCCTGTGCAAGACCTCTGCCTCCTGATCCTGCCTCTCTCCCAGGAGTCCCTAGTTGATTAATAGTGTGCAACAAATGTGACAATCTTGTTCTAAGTTATCACATCATTGAATTGTTCTATTATTTTCCTTTCTATTTGTTATTGTGTTTATAATGCTTACTTGCACAGGCATTGGTAAATGCTAAAGGTTTGAATTAAAATGCTGTAACATAGTTGAGAACATGCTGGTGTTAATTTTTTTGTGAATTGAAAAAAGAAGACTGCATATGTTTATTAAAAAAACTAAAAAAACAGAGCACCTTTCTATGCATTCATAATGCCACTGTTCTGCATGAGCACAATGGGACAGCCACTGTTCTCATTCAGATACGCTATTTAGTACCCACTGCCTCCTCCATAAAGCCTTAACCAGTTTCCTTACCTAACACCGACCTCCTCCTCTGTCTCTAGAATGATCAAAGGCTTTTATTTTAGGCTGTGTGTTACCATCAATTGATTATCTCTTATAAAAATACTCCCCTCTGGACTCTATTTCCAGAAAATATGAATCAATTGCTCTATTTTAGGGCCCAAGTTTCATTTTTAAAGACCACCTACTAAGAACCACTGGTGTGGGCCCTTGAATTTCCCTTCAGCCGTGACCTACTGGCTTCTCTTGTGTTGAGGCTCACAATCATTGCCTAACTTCTCAGGTGCCTCTGCTTCTCTCTCCAGTTCAATGGGAGTTAAGGTTTCTTTGTCTGTGCTTTCCACAGAATGGGGCAGTGCTTGTCACAGATGAAGGGCCAAGATGTGGTTGAGGCTGTTTGTTGTAATGACTATTCCCTACAGCCCCTGAATTCATCCCTAATTCCATGAGACTCTTATCTGAATTTTAATGCCATGAGATTGAGGCATTATTTACTGGAGAAACACAGAGGTGTATATTTTTAAAGATATTGTTGCCAAACAACTGTTTAAAAAATTCAGATTAATATACTGGTACATATGATTAGGTTACCGTGTTTGTGATTGTTAGGTAAAGTCCATGTTGCAGTTGAGCCCCTCACCCAGGAGGGGCTGCATTGTTCCCAATAGGTAAGAGTTTCCACACACTTTTCCCCTCCCCTGTCCTCTCCTCTCTTCTTGAGTTTGTGTTTTTCCCTCATGTGGACATGTAGTTGTTCACCTCCTGGTTTCATATTAATATTGAACACACTGGATACTTGCTTTTCCATTCTTGAGATACTTTAGTTAGGCAGATGTTTTCCAACTCCATCCAGGTAAATACAAAAGATTTAAAGTCTCCATTTTTTATGGCTGAATAGTATTCTATGGCATACATTTACAACAGTTTATTTGTCCATTGATGGACACGGGTTTTTTCCACATCTTGGCGATTGTGAATTGAACACAAATGTCCTTGTGGTATGTTTTTTTTTTTTTTTTCTATTTATTTATTTATTTATTTATTTATTTTGCCGTTTTTGGCTGGGTCCCAGTTTGAACCTGCCACCTCTGGTATATGGGGCCGGTGTCCTACTCCTTTGAGCCACAGGCACTGCCAATTTTTTTTTTTTTTTCCTTCTGGGTAGATACCTAATGGATTGTGGGATCAGGTGGATCAAATTCTTTGAGGATTCTTCATACTTCTTTCCAAAAAAACTGTCTTAGTTTGCAGTCCCATCAACAGTGTGGAAGAGTTCCCCTCTCTCCACACCCACACCAGAAGCTGCAGCTTTGGGACTTTGTGATGTGGGCAGTTCTCACTGGGGATAGGTGATATCCCAGGGTAGTTTTGATTTGCATTTCTCTGATGATCATGTGTTTATTCACCATTTATCTGTCTTCTTGGGAGAAGGTTCTGTTCATGTCTCTTGCTCAAAGATAAGTGGTGTTGTTTGCCAGAGAACTCTTTCCCCACACCCACTCTCCATACATGCATTCTGAGCTGGTAGCAGGAATTATCACAAAGGCAGCTATTTCCTGGGTCTCACAGGGAGGGAATGCAGGCTGGGAATTTAGTCCGTTGTCTGTACCAATGTTACCATATTCATCATCAACACCAGCACCTCAACTTTGTCATCATTAGGCATCTATTTTCCATAGTAGATGTTTTTAGAAGTACCTTGTGAGTACATCTTGTGTAAATGTATTAACAGAGTTGGCCACTAAAAGGAACTTTCCAAAAATAACAGCAGCCTGCAGGTGATGGTTTTCTCACTCTAGGTTCATGGCCAGGGTTAGAAGGAAAGGTTTTTTGTTTGTTTTTTTTTTGTTTGTTTGTTTTTTTAACAGTGGATGGATTTCTTTACATACTAATTTTCTTGTAAGTTGAGAAAAATTGGCTTGTTCTCTTAATGGTTAGCACAGTGTATGTGCTCATGTCTGCATCTGTATGCATGTGCGTGTGAATGCACACAGAGAGAGGCAGAGAGAGAGATGAGGGCTTCAGAAGGATTGATGGTGGAGAAAAGTGAAGGAAGGAGAGTTTTTTATTTTTAATTTATTTGAATTGTGGTACATATATACATACATGACTTACCATCTTTGCCATTTAAAAATATTGCATATGTACATCCCTACCTTTTAAAAAATTAATTTGTTTATTTTTATTTCTTGTAGAAATGGGGATCTCACTTTTCTGCCCAGGCTACTGTCAAACTTGTGATCTCAAGCAGTATTCCTGCCTTGGCCTCTCAAAGTGCTGGGAGTACAGGTGTGATTCCCCACACCTGGCCCTTGACCATTTTTAAGTATAAAGTTCAGTGGTCATCAGTACACTTACATATTTTCTCTTCATCCCTCTTTCCCCCAAGGAAAAGAGAGATATAAGAAAGGTTGTAAGATTAGCAAAAATATAGACAGGCTACAAGGCTTCTCATTGCAGAGTGTCTGAGACAGCACAGAATTCCTGAGACAGGACAGAGTCACAGCACAACTTTCAACAAAAGTAAAGATGCTTCGATACATTTGACATCCCCACTTTCATAGGTCACTCCAAGTACAAATTTGTTAGCCTTTATGATTCAATCTTAGGAATTCTTAGAGTAGTAGATATGTGAAAGATTTTGATGCATTAACTAAGGGAATCTATTACTATTCTTACAGGTTAGTACATGGACTAGACCTAATTAAAAGTAAGGGAAATGTTTACTTTGAGGGAGTGGGCTGAGACCTTGGAGGTAGTATGCTGATAAGTATCTAACAGCACAATTTTTTGTGGGGTGGGGGGTGGGGAAACACTTGCTTTGTTGCTAATTGCAGTGGTGTAAATGTTCCCACCGTGGCTGATTTAAAGCTACCAAACTGTTGACACTAAATGTACAGTTGAGAAGAGACTCACACTGGGCTTTCCAGCTCACCACTGGGCTTGATACCCCAGACCAAACATGGTGGGACCTGTTGGGAGGAAGAACCTGGCTGACCACTGCAGGAGTAAGTGTAGACCTCCTAACCCAAAGGCTCTTTCTCAGAGACAGATAAGGGCTGGTTCAGGAGAAGGGTTAGGAAGAAGATACACACAACTTCTTAAGAAAGAAAATATTACTGACAATAGCACCAGAATTCTCTATGTCAATGATTTTCAACCTGTGAGCTGAGCCATGAAAAGTTTTAAAGATCATTAATTAAATTATTTCAAAAATGTTCAAGGCATAGTAAGTATATTCCTTTTTTACTCTTTTTTTTTTTAATCAACATAATTTAAATGTGACATGGAAGTTTAACTATAGGTTCAAGTATGTCATGAGATAAAAAAGGCTGAAAAATATTGCTCTACATAGAAACCATGGATTTCCTAAAACTCAGCCACAGCTCAGGACAAAGGTATAACTTATGGAATTCCTCATATAGAACTGCCACCCTAAATTTCGAACATCAAAAGTTCTGGGTATTGCCAAACACAGACCGTGTGCAAAAAACAAAGAGGCAGGGGGTGTCAGGAGTCCCCCCACACATGCTGTGCTATGCAGTGACCATGCTTTGCTCCTTCTGGAAGCACAGATCATCTGAAGCTCAGCCCCAGGATTCCATATGAAATCCTCTGATGCCGGCTCCTTATCTGTTTTGTCCCCAAGGGACCATCTGTTGCTTTGTCTGAGCCCAGGGTGAGTGCTTCCATGGGAATCCAGAGGTAGCTGTTGAGCAGGCTGGAGATGGGGCTGAAGAGTGACTCTGGGCAAGGGGAGCAGAGAAGAGAGGAGAACAAGGAGGACCTGGGGATGGGGGACAGAGACAGAGTTCAGAAGTAAGGATTTGCTCTGGACGAAAAGGTTATCTCTGTAGTCATACAGGGAAGTGGTCAGTGCCCTGCCAGGGGCTGGCCTTATGGTGCGGAACCTGTTGCTGAGAATGCTTTTCACTTACTATGCAAACTTCAAATTTGTTTTATACGTGTGTATGCATTAACAGATTTTCTATCCATTTCTAAACTCCATTTCTGGGTAGATTTACATGGATGAAATTTCAAAGTACTTAACATGTCCTTGAGTTGGCATGAGATATCTACTCCAGTATTTCAAAGGCTACTTCATTTTTTAGTTCAAAAGTCACTTATTAAGCACCTAACAAATAGCAGGAACTGTGGGAGGCTCTAGAGGCACAAAAGGAAAGAAGACAAACTCTTTGTCTCCAAGAGGTTTCTGTAGATGCTGGTATTGCAGATGTTCCTCTCTCTTACCTTGAGGAAGGATTTTAAAATAGGAAAAAAATGTAACAGCTCTGAATATTGAGTTTCTGTGGAGGTGCATTAGGTTTAGGAAAATCTCACCAAGATGTGCCAGTAGTAGTGCCAGCCCCCTCCCAAGTGCCCTACCACTAAATGACCCCCAAAATGTCCCCCTAAGTACCCTCCTGTCTCTTCCTGCTGCAATGTCAGCTTTTGGGGCTGCTGTCGCTTCAGCTCCAGGGGCTGCTGTGGCTCCAACTCTGGGGGTTGCTGCAGCTCAGGGGAGGAGGGTGAGGCTGCTGCATGAGCCACTACAGGCCTCATGATCTCTTAGATGTAGACACCAGAGGGCTGGCTACCGTGGCAGTGGCCAGGAGTCTTGGGGCTTGGGCTGCTGCTCTGGGGACTGCTATTGACCTGGGCCATGGGGAGTGCTGAGGAGCAGCAGTGGAAGAATTACAGGGTGAAGCACATATGGCACCTGATGTTAACACCTTTCACCTCTCACCTACACTCTGCCCCATCAGGTGAATCAACAGCATGATCTGTTCAGGAGCCATCTTGCATTCAGGACTTGGACTTACATTCTTTGTCTGTCAATATCCATACCATTCTGATTGTTGAATAGCATGAAACACGTACTCTGCAACAGAGTTTACTTTCAAGTTCCAATTTGGTCATTTTTATTTTACTCTTCTTCTCTTTTCCCTAAATCTCAATCCTTATCCTCAAATAGGGAGACAGACTTATAGCTTTTAATGGGACTGGAGAAAAAGAAACCTATCAAATGTAAGTGAATTAATTCTTAGTTTAGGTATACTTTTTTTTTTTTTTTTTAATCATAGCTGTATACATTAATGCAATCATGGGGCACCATACACTGGTTTTATATACCACTTGACATATTTTCATCACACTCATTAACATAGCATTCCTGGCACTTTCTTAATTATTGTGTTAAGACATTTATATTATACATTTAGTAATTTTCACATGTACCCTTGTAAGATTCACTGTAGGGGTGATCCCAGTAATCACCTTTCCCCCGCCCATCCTCCCCACTCACTCCCCTCTTTCTCCTTCTTCCCCAAATTCTTAGGTTATAACTGGGTTATAGCTTTCATATGAAAGCCATAAATTAGTTTCATAGTAGGGATGAGTACATTGGATACTTTTTCTTCCATTCTTGAAATACTTTACTAAGAAGAGTATGTTCCAGCTCCATCCATGTA
>CAUYPK010056667.1:0-10630 GCA_963574355.1 Loris lydekkerianus | reverse complement strand
GGGGAGTACAACAAATACCCCAGGGCGCCAATATGCAGGTGTGTTTTTTTTTTTGAGGCTTTTTTTTTTTATTTCTAATTAATAATTTTTGTGGTGGCCTCCTAATTTTTTTTTAATTTTTTTTTTTTTTTTTTTTTTTTTTTTTTTAAACTATAGTCTGGCCCTCCAATGGTCTGAGGAACAGTGAACTGGTTCCTTATTTAAAAAGTTTGAGGACCTCTGAAGTATTTAATTCCTAGTATTACATAACCCAAACAAAACTTATTAGTTTATTCCAAGTGCTTTTTTATATGTATTCTTAATATATTCAAAACCACTCAGTTTTTAATTATATTTTGAGGATCATCCTTGACTGAATGATATAATGAACTTTTTAAAACAGTATGACATCAAATTCTATTGAATACTTTTTGAGATATTTCTAATCACCTTTGTTCCTTTCTGTTCCTATTTGCTTGGCCTTTGTACAGGCACTGGTCATGCCATAGTTTGATAATTTCCAGGTTACTTTGCTGAATATTGTTTGAGGTTTCCAACCTCAAATCTTTCTGGAGAGTGCTGTCAGAAAACTTTTAAATCATGTATGTTAAAATCTCCTGGTCTCCAAATTTGCTGCCCCATACAATCTATGCTTCTCTGCCTTGTGTTGGTATGAATCTGGCCAAATTACTTTCGCCAGGTTTGTAAACTCGGGTGTTTCTGAACTTCCTACATCTTAGTTTCCTTCTCTGTAAATGGAGGATATTAGTTTTATCTGCCTCATAAAGTTATCTTGTAATTGACAGAAGGTTTAGGCACTTGTCTTTAATTTTCAAACCACATGCAAATAGTTCTTATTGCCAGAGCAGCAACTGAATTGAAAGCTTTTTCCATTTCTACTGAAAGTTATACTTCTGCTTCACATTCTATTCTCCCAGGCTTAAGAAATACTGCATACAAATTAATTCTGCATGATACTGACATGCTTTTTCTATTTTCCAACTTCATATGAACTAATTTGCATTATAGAACCACATATGTTGTGGACTAGACTCCACTGAGGGATTAAATAAAAATCTACAAGTGCATAGAGATAATCCTCACCCTCCTTTCCCAACTAGGCTCTAAGAATGTGCCCAAAGCCAGGTTTTTAACACTTTTTCAGGAGAGTGGAAGGTGTAAGTTCAATAGGAAAGATGGCCAGAACTAAAGCCCAGAGAATTCATTCCACAGTGAAGTCTAATTTCTCAACAACACAGAGCTTCCAACTTCTTATTGCCTTGCTCTTAAAGTATAAGGGGTGGTCAAAGCTACTAATCATTTGACAATAGCTTCTAATTTGAAGAACATGGTCAACAGAAAAAAAAAACAACAACAAAAACTGGGACATAAGGAGGGAGCACAGAAAATGCTAGGGAAAAAGAAGAGCAACCTTAAAAAGGCAAAGCTGTAAATAATATCTTCTGAGAATAAAAGATGATATTGTGTTTACAAAATAAGAACAGGATGGCATAGAACTGAAGTATTCACCTTTTGGCTGGAGATGCCATTTTCCAGCAATTCTCCAATATGACAAACACAAAGGGAAAGTGGAGAGGCCCCAATATATGTTCTCTAGGCCTTTTAGAAAACATGGAGTTGTTCCTTTAGCCACATATGTGTGAATCTACAAGAAAGGTGATATTATAGACATCAAGGGAATGGGTACTGTTAAAAAAGGCATGCCACACAGATGTCACCACGGCAAAACTGGAAGAGTCTACAGTATCACCCAGCATGCTGCTGAAATTGTTGTGAACAAACAAGTTAAGGGCAAGTTTCTTGCCAAGAGGATTAATGTTTGTATTGAGGATATTAAGCACTCTAAGAGCCGAGATAGCTCTCTGAAATGTGTGAAGGAAATGATCAGAAAAGGAGGGAAGCCAAAGAGAAAGAACCTGGATTCAACTGAAGCGCCAGCCTGCTCCACCCAGAGAAGCACACTCTGTGAGACCCAATAGAAAGGAGCCTGAGCTCCTGGAACCCACTCCCTATGAATTCATGGCATAATAGGTGTACAGCATAGCACACAGGGAAACCAAGAGAAACAAAGGGACAGGAGCATAGGTGCTGGAACCTGTTCTCCATGAATTCATGGCATAATAGGCAAGCAGGCTTTGTCACATTCAATAGAAAGGTGCTTCCCCAAACAGCTGGAAGCTTTTCCCTATGAATTCAAGGTATAAAGGTATTAAAAATAAAAGGCTACTGAAAACATGTTAAAAAAAGAAAAGAAATATTTAGAGAACAAAAATGGGCTTTTAAAAAGAAGATGGAACAAATGAAAATTTCAACAGCATTATTAGAAGATAAAGTTGAGCAAATATTCCAAAATCTGTAACAAAATGGTAAAGAGTCAGATAGGAGAAGATGTTTTAATTAAAGAGTTCATCCAGTGGGTACAATATTCAACTAATAGAAATTACATAAAATAAAAAATAAGGTGAAGGGAAGGTTATTATAAAATAAATGAATTAAAAACATTGTCCCAACTAGAGCAGCAAATCTCTAGAGTAACTCACCAGCAGGGTCCAGTTTCAGTCTTCTACAGGTTGCCAGCCAGTTCACCCAGCACCATTTGTTAAATAGGGAATCTTTCCCTCCCTGAATGTTTTTAATTGGCTTGTCAAAGATCAAATAATGGGCAGTAGATGGATTCATCTCTTGGTTCTCTATTCTGTTCCAGACATCTACTTCTCTGTTTTGTGGCAGTACCATGCTGTTTTGATCACTATCGATTTATAGTATAGTCTGAGATCTGGTAGCGTAATACCTCCTGCTTTGTTTTTATTTCTGAGTAAAGTCTTGGCTATTCAAGGTTTTTTTTTTGATTCCATATAAACCTAAGTATTATTTTTTCAAGATCTTTAAAGTATGACAGTGGGGCTTTAATAAGGATTGCATTAAAATTGTATATTGCTCCATCCATGTAAACACAAAGGAGGTAAAGTCTCCATCTTTCTTTAAGGCTGCATAATATTCCATGGTATACATATACCACAATTTCTGGAGCATATTCTTCTTAGTAAAGTATCCCAAGAATGGAAGAAAAAGTATCCAATGTACTCACCCCTACCATGAAACTAATTTAGGATTTTCACATGAATGCTGTAACCCATTTGCAACCTAGGAATAGGGGAAAGGGGGAAAGGGAGGGGAGGGAGGGGGGAGGTGGGTGGAAGGAGGGGGATTGGTGAAAATACATTTGTGGTGCATCTTACAATGGTGTATGTGAAACTTAGTAAATGTAGAATGTAAATGTCTCAACACAATAACTGTGAAATTGCCAGGAAGGCTATGTTAACCAGTGTGATATAAATGTGTCTACCGGTCTTTGAAACTAGTGTATGATGCCACATGATCATACCAATGTACATAACTATGATTTAATTAAAAAAAATAAATAAATAAAAAATAAAGATCACATTCATAAACAACTAGCTGACATTTCAGAAATCCAATTAAGAATTTGGATTGCAGACAACATTAATAAAATGAAAGTAGGAATTCGAGGAGAAATCAAAATTTATATCAATAATTTAACAAATTTAAAGAAAAAAACACCAAAGACTTAGACACATTAAAGCAAGAATTTGCAGCCGTCAAAAGTCTGAAAAATACAGTAGAATCCCTCAGCACCAGAATAAAGCAAGCAGAAGAAAGGATTTCTGACACTGAAGATAAAGCCTTTGAATGCTCCCAAGCTCTCAAAGAGGAAGAGAAATGGAGAGCAAAAACAGATCATTCTCTCAGAGAGCTCTGGGATAATTCAAAGAAGACCAACATATGAATAATTGAGACTTTGGAAAATGATGAAGTGGCCTTGATGGGCATGTAGGCCCTTCTGCATGAAATTATAAAATAAAACTTTCCAGATATGCCTAGAGATTCTGAAATTCATATAGCAGAAATCTTCAGAACTCCAGCACAATTCAACCCCAATAAGTCATCCCCCAGGCATATCATAATTAGTTTCACTTAAGTTAATTTGAAGGTGAATTCTCAAAGCAGCTAGACAAAAGGAAACCATTAAATACAAAGGCAAGAATATTAGAATGACTGCAGATCTCTCTGCTGAAACTTTTAAGCCAGAAGAGGGTGGTCATCGACTTTTAATCTTCTAAAGCAAAAAAAAAAAAAAAAAACGTTCAAACTAGGATCTTGTACCCAGCTAAACTGAGTTTCATTTATGATGGATAAATTAAATACTTCAATGACATTCATATGTTAAAAATATTTGCCATAAGTAGAGCAGCTCTTCATGATATTCTCAGACCTATCCCCCAAAATGACCAGCCCAATCCTATACCACAAAAGTAAACTCATTCAGAAATTTTGATTAAACTCCAACTTCCACCTTGGTGAAAAGATTAAAAATGTCCTCTGGACCTTTGAAAACCTCGATACCCAAAATTCCACCCGACTTATCAATATTCTCCATTAATGTGGATAGCTTAAACTGTCCTGTAAAGAGGCATAGTTTAGCTGACTGAATACAAAAACTTAGGCCATATATTTTCTCCATACAAGAATCATATCTTAACTTAAAAGACAGATTGAGAGTCAAGGTGAAAGGATGGTCCTTCATATTTCAGTTAAATGATAATTAGAAAAAAGCAGGTGTTGCAATTTTATTTACAGATACAATAGGCTTTAAACCAACAAAAGTAAGGAAGAACAAGAATGGTCACATCATATTTGTTAAGGGTAATACTCAAGATGATGAGATTTCAATTATTAATATCTATGCACCCAACCAGAATGAACCTCAGTTTATAAGAGAAACTCTAACTGACATGAGCAACTTGATTTGCTCCAGCTCGATAATAATTGGAGATTTCAACACTCTTAGGTAGTGTTAGATTGATCTTCAAGAAAGAAGCTGAGCAAAGAAATTTTAGATTTAAACCTAACCATCCAATATTTAGATTTAACAGACATCTACAGAACATTTCATCCCAACAAAACTAAATAGACATACTTGTCATCAGCCCATGGAACTTACTTTAAAATCGACCACATCTTAGGTCACAAGTCTAAGGTCAGTATATTTAAAGAAATAGAAATTATTTCTTGCATCTTCTCAGACCACCATAAAATAAAACTTGAGCTGAGTAACAACAGGAATCTGCATACTCATACAAAAACATGGAAGTTAAATAACCTTATGCATTATGCATAATGCATAAATGATAGATGCATCAAAGATGACATTAATAAAGAAATTGCCAATTTTTTGGAACAAACAGACAATGAAGACACAAACTATCAGAACCTCTGAGACACCACAAAGGAAGTTTTAAGAAGAACATTTATAGCACTGCAAGGCTTCCTCAAGAGAACAGAAAAAAGAGGAAGTTAACTTAATGGGACATCTCAACAACTGGAAAAGGAAGAACATTCCTTTTCCCAAAAACAATAGAAGAAAAACAATAGAAGAAAAAAAAAACAAAATTAGAGCAGAATTAAATGAAATTGAAAACAAAAGAATAATACAACAGATCAATTAATCAAAAAGCTGGTTTTTTGAAAAGGTCAGTAAAATAGGTAAATCTTTAGCCAACCTAAACATAAAAAAAGAGTAAAATCTCTAATTTCATCAATCAGAAACAATAAAGACAAAATAACAACAGACTTCTCAGAAATCATAAAAATTTTTACTGAATATTACAAGAAACTTTATTCTCAGAAAAATGAAAAACTGAAGGAAATTGTCTGATACTTGGAAGCACGTCACCTTCCAAGACTTAACGAGAATGAAGTGGAAATGCTGAACAGGCCCATATCAAGTTCGGAAATAGCATTAACTATATAAAACCTCCCTAGAAAGAAAAGCCTGGGACCAGATGGTTTCACATCAGAATTCTACCAAACCGTTAAAGAGGAATTAAATCCCATATTACCCAACATGTTCCAAAAGATAGAAAAAGAAGGAAGACTACCAAACATGTTCTATGAAGCAAGTATCACCCTGATCTCCAAGCCAGGAAAAGACCCAACAAGAAAAGAAAACTATAGACCAATATCACTAATGAATATAGATGCAAAAATGTTCAACAAGATCCTAACAAACAGAATCCAGCATCACATCCAAAAAATTATACATCATGACCACATCGGTTTTATCCCAGGACCTCAAGGCTGTTTGAATATACGTAAATCCATAAACGTAATTCAGCACATAAACAAATTAAAAAACAAAGACCATATGGTTCTCTCAATTGATGCAGAAAAAGCTTTTGATAATATCCAGCATCACTTTATGATCAGAACACTTAAGAAAATTGGTATAGAAGGGACATTTTGTAAACTCATAGGGGCCATCTACAGCAAACCCACAGCCAATATCAATTGAATGAAGTTAAATTGGAATCATTTCCACTTAGATCAGGAAACAGACAAGGCTGCCCATTGTCTCCATTTGTTTTTAACATTGTAATGGAAGTTTTAGCCGCTGCTATTAGGGAAGAAAAGGAGATCAAGTGTATCAATATTTGGTCAGAAGAGATCAAACTTTCGCTCTTTGCAGATGATATGATTGTGTATCTGGAAAACACTAGGGAATCTACTACAAAACTCCTAGAAGTGGTCAAAGACTACAGCAGCATCTGTTTTACGTTACAAAATCAAAATTCACAAATTGGTAGCCTTTATGTACACCAACAATAGTCAAGTTGAAAAAACAGTTAAAGACTCTATCCCATTCACAGTAGTGCCAAAGAAGATGAAATACTTGGAAATTTACCTAACAAAATACATGAAAGATCTCTATAAAAAGAACTATGAAACTCTAAGAAAATAAATAGCTGAAAATGTGAACAAATAGAAAAATATACCATGCTCATGACTGGAAAGAATCAACATTGTTAAAATGTCCATACTACCCAAAGCAATATATACTTTCAACGCAATCAGTATTAAAGCTCCACTGTCATACTTAAAAGACCTTGAACAAACAGTACTTCATTTATATGGAATCAGAAAAAACCTCGAATAGCCAAGACATTACTCAGAAATAAAAATAAAACAGGAAAAATCACGCTACCAGACCTCAGGCTTTCCTACAAATTGATAGTGATCAAAACAGCATAGTATTGGCCCAAAAAACAGAGAAGTAGATGTCTGGAACAGAATAAAGAACCAAGTGATGAATCCAGCTACATACCGTAATTTGATCTTTGACAAGCCAATTAAAAACATTCAGAGGGGAAAAGATTCCCTATTTAACAAATGGTTGCTGGATGAACTGGCTAAAAACCTGCAGAAGACTGAAATCGGACCCATACCTTTCACCATTAACTAAGATAGACTCTCATTGGATTAAGATTTTAACTTAAGACATGAAACTATAAAAATACTAGAGGAGAGTGCAGGGAAAACCCTTGTAAAAATAGGTCTGAGGAGAACCCTCTGGGCAGTTGAAGCAACTTCAAAAATACACTTGATCAAACTAAAAAGCTTCTGCACAAGAACACAGTAAGTAAAGCAAGCAAACAGCCCTCAGAATAGGAGAATATATTTGCAGTTTATATCTATGACAAAGGTTTAATAACCAGAATCCACAGAGAACTCAAACACATTAGCAAGAAAAAAACCTGGGATCCCATCGCAGGATGGGCAAGTGACTTGAAAAGAAACTTCTCTGAAAAAGATAGGTGCATGGACTTCAGATATATGAAAAATTGCTCATCATCTTTAATCATCAGAGAAATGCAAATCAAAACCACTTTGAGATATTACCCAACTCCAGTGAAACTATGCTATATCACAAAATCTCAAGACCAGAGATGTTGCCATGGATGTAGAGAAAAGGAAACACTTTTGCACTGATGGTGAGAATGCAAATTAATACATTTTTTTGGGGGAAAGATATATGGAGAACACTTATATGTCTAAAAATAGATCTGCCATTTCATCCGGCAATTCCTCTGCTGGGTATATACCCAGAAAACCAAAAATCACATCAGAACGAAGATATTTGTACCAGAATGTTTATCACAGCCCTATTCATAATTGCTAAGTCATGGAAAAAGCCCAAGTGCCCATCGATCCACGAATCGATTTATAAATTGTGGTATATGTACACCATGCAATATTATGCAGCCTTAAAGAAAGATGGAGACTTTACCTCTTTCACGTTTACATGGATGGAAATGGAACATATTTTTCTTAGTAAAGTATCTCAAGAATGGAAGAAAAAGTACCCAATGTACTCAGCCCTACTATGAAACTAATTTAGGGCTTTCACATGAAAGCTATAAGCCAGTTACAACCTAAGAAGAGGGGAACTGGGAAAAGGGAAAACAGGGAGGGGGGAGGGGGGTAGAGGGAGGGATACTGGTGGAATTAAACCTGCAGTGCATCTTACAAGTGTATATGTGAAACTTAGTAAATGTGGAATGTAAATGTCTTGGCATGGTAACTGGGAAAATGCCAGGAAGTCTATGTTAACTATTGTGATGAAAATGTGTCAAATGGTCTGTGAAGCTAGTATATGATGCCCCATGATCATATCAATGTATGCAGCTATGATTTAATAAAAAAGAAAAAAAAAAAACCTGATAAATAGGATCTGCAGAGAATTCAAGTTAATCAACATGAAAAAGCCATCATTTCATATTCAATGGGTCTGAACTTTCTAATGCTGTGACTCTTAATTTTTTCATTTCTTTTTATTTTTTTTATTAAGTCATAGCCGCATACATTGATATGATCACTCGCCCTCAGTCAAGTTCCCTCTCCTCACTTGTGTGCCTCAGTGTCAGCGCTGACTAGTTGCAGCTCGGGCACTGTCTGCTCCCCTGGAGGAATCACCAAAGAATCCGAACTCCTGGGGGACAAACCCCCAGATCCCCTAGTGAGAGTGAGGAGGGAGCGCTGGGAGCTCCGTGCATCAAAGGGGAAGGTACAGTTTCACTCAGTTTTATGCCTGGCATTGCTACTCAAAGAGGGCTGGTGGACCCAACCCCAAGGAAGTGCCACAGTGAAGTGCCGCCATGGTGTGACTCCTTCTCACCCGAGTGCTTTCTCTCCTCACTCCCATGCCTCAGAGTCAGCGCTAATCATTCACAGCTCAGGCTCTGTCCACACCCCTCGATAAATCACCCAAAAATCTGAACTCCTGTGGGACAGACCTCCAAAACTCCGTGTGAGTGGAGGGGAGTGCTAGATTGCCGTCTAAGATATTTAAAGTTTTATATAGTTTTATGCCTGGCAGGGGAGTGCCATGGCACCCTAGTCAGGGAGGTAGGTCTAGTTTTTAGAAGGTCACTCCCATGAAGTGAAGAGGGAGGGTCTTTAATTTCTGCCATTTTTTTGTCTGTGGGGCTCTTAGGTTGGTCTCCTGGGGGAGGGGGGACTCCAATCCGCTTGGTGATGGATTTTGTACCTTTTGTTCGCATCCTTGTGGTCTCAGCTCGCCTCAGCAGTGTTGATGTGTGCTCTTCAACCTTCTCTCTTGGTACTGCTTGAATCCTCCAGTTACTTCACTCTCCTTCTGGATGGGAGCCTCTGTGGAAAGCTAGCTTCAGTCTGGCATCTTGTCTCCTCCCCCACCACATTTTTAAATAATTTTACTTACTTCTTGACTCTGTTCAATGATCTTAAGATCAAATCACAACCTTGGTGATAGATGGTTTCTTATTCTGCTTAGAAGTGTTAAATCACTACCAACCAACTGCGTACATGTCACCCTCTCTTTCTTTATTAGGACCATATATTGTTTTCCCTTGACTGAAAATGCTATTGTTACAAGTTCATTGTAAGTTAAACAAAAATGATCACCATATTCCAGGGTGTTATTTTACAAATGTGGGTGTGCATTATACATGGGGGCACATTAATACAAAGCAAAAGTTAGTGCTTTCTAGAATTATAGTTTTAACACATAAGTATAAGTAAAAGAATTATAAACATTTACATATGCACAGGACAGAATTAGTACTATACTTGAGTAATGTGTATACGTATTTTTCTCTCTAAAATTTGGACAAAATACAGGGCAAAATGTGGTAACATGGATGACAACAGAAGCATTCACAAAATCCTACAATGACAGGAGATAGCCTCAGAAACAAGAGAGAGTTTTAATATGAATCAAAGTGAATACTATTATGAAGTTATTAACATATATTTTTATATTTTGAGATATAAATATTTAGCTAAAGGCTAAAAGAAACTAAAAATATATTAGTTTTTTTATTAAATTATAGCTGTGTACAGTAATGTGATAATGGGGCCCCATCCACTAGTTTCATAGACTGTTTGACACATTTTCATTACACTGGTTAACATAGCCTTCCTGGCATTTTCTTAATTATTGTGCTAAGACATTTGCATTCCACATTTACTAATTTTCACATATACCCTTGTAAAATACACTGTAGATTTAATCTCACGAATCCCCATACCTATGCTCACATCCAGCCTCCCTCCCTTCTTTTTACCCCTTCTCCCTATTCTTAGGTTGTAACTGGGTTATAGCTTTCATGTGAAAGCCATAAATTCGTTTCATAGTAGGGTTGAGTACATTGGATACTTTTTCTTCCATTCTTGAGATACTTTACTGAGAAGAATATGTTACTCAGAATTCAAAACAAAGCAGGAGGAATCA
>CAUYPK010056666.1:0-101080 GCA_963574355.1 Loris lydekkerianus | reverse complement strand
CCCCCACCCGTTCCCTACTTGTACCCCCACTCCCCACAAATAGAAAAACGGTGCGCCTCCCAATAATGGTGTCCCGCTTGCTTTTTTTTTTTTTTTTTTTTTTTTTGTCTTTATATTTTAGAGCTGCAAATATTTGTGGATGAATTCTGTAGTGTCTGGGATTTGCTTTCACTTTGTGAGGCAGGTAGGGTAAGGCTGAGGAAATCCGCTGGGCCATACTTCGGTGATGAGTTCATGGAGGTTCATGGTATGATTCTCTCAGCCATTGTGTCTGAAATTTTCCATAGTAAAAAGTTAATATTAGCAAGAGATTCCTTAGGAATTTGATAGTCCATTTGTGTTTTTTTTTTGTTTTTTTTTTTTGAGACAGTCTCTCTTCATTGCCCTCAGTAGAGTGCTATGACACCATAGCTCACAGCAACCTCAAACTCCTGGGCTCAAGCGATTCTCTTGCCTCAGCCTCCCGAATAGGTGGGATTACAGGCAACCGCCATACCGCCTACTTTTGTCTCCTGCTTTCTCATCTCCCTGTCTTTGCCCAAATAATGCTCTAAATAATGCCCTCTGCTACAGTCTCTCTCCTCCAGATCACCATGTGCCCAAATTTCACCCATGTTCAAGGGGACAGCTTTGCAGGCTATCCATTCAGAAGCTTCTCTCTGCTGGCTTTCACTTAGCATTTTAAACCTTTTATAATTAGTTATGATCCTAGGATCTGAGCCTTGGAGACTCATCCTGGAAAACAGAGACATTATCACTCACATTTGTCTGAATGACCCCATAACAAACAATAACTACTAATCTATGGACATTCAGCTCACCCTCTGTCACTCATCTACTGTGTGTCCTCAGCGAAATCCCAGGTGAAGTCCTTAGTTTTCTCATCTATGAAATGGAGCTAATAATGCCTTTCCAGGGTCATGTGTGCAAGGGAAAGCTAAAGAGTGGGATCCTACACTCTGAAAATGGTGACTAAAGGTATGACCAACTGAGGAAACTCCAGGTAAGGTGCGTAGCATGGAAGGGAACCTACTGAAATGGGGATGTCTCTGCATGTGGAATCCAGGTGAAGTTCACTGTCTTCCTAAAGCTGGGCATTCTGGAAGGTGAGACTGGGGACAGAGGGGGACCAGAAGCTACACTTTATCTCTTTCCTGGAGATCCCCCCATCTTCCTTGCCCAGCCCTCAGAAAGAAGCTAGGCCCTGCCTCCACGCCCAGAAGTCCACCCCTGGTCTCTTCCCTTCCCCCCTCCCCCACTGCTTCACATCCCTACAAGCCCAGGCCTTGCCTACCCCCTGATGGGGGTCTGAGCTCCCCAGGCAAAGTGCTTCTCTCCTGGCCAAGTGGTCCAGACCCTAAATTAGCCCCCTGTCTGCTAATTGCTCTTTGCTGTCTCTCCCTCTCTGTAGGAATATCATTGCCAGCAATTAGCACCAAGATCCCTTCCCACTCTAGTTAAGGTCCCAAGCTGCAGAGAAATGCTCCCAGATCCCATTTAAATGATTTCAAATGCAATTCATTCTGACTCATTAAACAATTCCATGGACGGCTTTCTTTGCCTTTACCACCTTAGAAACCTCTTTATCCAGAAAAGAAAAAAAAAGGGAAAAAGTAAGCAGAGAGGGTTAGAAAGCAAGAGAGCAGCTGGCCTGGGAGAGGGAAGGCGAAGGCTTCCTCGGGGCCTCTCTGGCTCCTTGCTTTGCATTTCACTCCCTCCCTCTGGCTCCCACCCCAGGCCCCCTTCTACTCTCTCCCTCCACCCATTTCTCTCGGAAATGACTTCACCTGACAGCTATGGATTTAGAGATTTTTGCCAATTACTTATGCCCACTGAGAAGATAGGTTTTTAATGTCTGTCCCTGTTCCGCCCTGTCTGGCTACCTCCCTTTGAAGAAAGGGAGCCCACAGCCCTCGTCCATCACCCATGCTGCCCAGGCTGGGAGGACTGCCTGAGGACAGCAGGAAGGGACAGAGCAAGGCAGCGGCTCCATTCTCAGGAGCAGCACCTGCTACAGAGGGAGTACCAGACTGTGAGACCCAAGTCCCCTCGTCGCCCAGCTCCACATGCACCACGCATGCATTCTCCATTAATCACCAGGATGGACCAAGTACTTGCTATGTGCCAGGCACCTGACAAGCATTCACATGTATTAATACACTAAATCTTTGGATCAATCCAGAAAGGCAGATGTTATGTTGGCATTATTATGTCATTTTTACAGAGAAGGAAATTAAGGTTCCAGAGAAGCTTAATATATCACCAAAAAATCACACCACTAGGACATGCTAAAGATGGGACTTTTATTGGGACCCAAGCGCTGTTATTCCAGAACTTCTAGCTAGATATAACCACTCTGGGTAGGACTTGTGTTGGTCATTTCCTACTCATGCAGGGCCTTGCACATCCAACGAGGCCTCTGCCAGCCTGGGGACAGAGGTATGTCAACAATTTTTCTATGATATGGCACGTTGTCTGGTGAGGGCTATTACTGAGGTTTGTGCAAAGTGTTGTGGGAACTCAGCAAGCAAAGCCACCAATCCTGTCTGGGGTAAAAGGAAACAGGTTGGGAAAGGCCTCAAGAGGAGGCATCCTGGAGTCATCCAGGCTTTGAGGGCTCAGGAGGAAATCAGCAGATGGAGGAGGGAGGGGAAGGGTACTCCTTAGAGAGGGAACAGCATGAAGGAGGGCTCAGAGGCGTGAAAAGGCCTGATGTGCTTAGGTAACATCCTCCCAGGCAAGACACAAATCCAGTGTGACACAGGATTTGTTGTGTAAATATTACTCTACACCAGGGCGGTGCCTTTGGCTTAGTATACCAGCCCCATATACCAAGGGTGGTGGGTTGGAACCCAACCCCAGCCAACTAAAACAGCAGTGACAACTGCAACAAAAATAGCCAGGTGTTGTGGTGGGCACCTGTAGTCCCAGCTACGCAGGAGGCTGAGGCAAGAGACTTACCTAAGCCCAAGAGTTAGAGGTTGCTGTGAGCTGTGATGCCACGTCTACCGAGGCTAACAAAGGGAGACTCTGTCTCAAAAAATGTATGTATATATATATATATATATATATATATATAAAATCTCTACACCAGTAGTTTTTAAATGGAGAATATTTTGTCTTCCAGAAAACCTTGGCCAGTGTCTGCAGGCATTCCTGGTCATCAGAGTGGATGGGGCACTACTACCAGCATCTAGTGAGTAGAGGCCAGGGGTGCTACCAAACATCCTAGAAGGGGTGACACAGCACCCCAGAAGGAATCTACCCAGCCCCCAAATGTCAACCGAGCTGCACGAGAGAACCCTGATCCAGAGATGTGAGGGTGGCCAGGCCTTCAGGGGCAAACAAAACCAGTTCTAGTCAAAGACATGAGAAAAGTGTTCATGGAAAAGGAACATGAGAGCAGCTCATAAAAATGGGCAGAGTGTGGGCTTATGGGGAGGAGGGAAAAGACACTCTTGGCAAATGAGAGAGCACGGGAAGACTTCGTAGGCGCAAAGTGAACAATGTGTTGAAGGGACCGTCCGCTTGGCTGTGTGCAGGGGTAAGAGAAAATGGCAGAACAAGTGGTGTCAGGCGTCTGTGAGCCTTAATCCACTTTAGAATGAGCCAGTAAGGCCATAGGGAGTCACAGAAAGGCCTGGAGCATTGAGCGACATGATGGGAAATGCACTCTCGTCAATCAGGCCTTAATTAATTCATCAACCAGCTCAGGTAGAGGCTGGAGGAAGGGAGACCAGTTAGGAGGCTGTTTCAACATTCCTGGAAGGAGTTCCGGCCAACCTGAGCTTGGATGGTTGCAGCCTCACTCCACTGGCTAAATTGGACGTTTCTCCTGCGCCAAGCCCCAGTGCTAAGTGTACAACACAAGACCGAGCCGTAACTGAGCCTCATTTTAACCCACATCTCCCTGAGAGATACAAAAACCAAGCTCATGTCACTTAATTTAAAATGTAAATGTAATTTGATATTTTAACTTGTTGAAACAAGCATGCGTTACTTTTGTAATTAAAAATACAAGGATTTTTTTAAAATGGAAGCCAAGATTTATGCAAAAAAGATTTCATTATAATCTTTTGTAAAATAACAATGTGTGTGCCATCAGGGGTCACCAACTACAGTCATGCACTGCAGGAAGTGTTTTACATGAAAACAAGCAACTATTTTACTTTCTTTCTTTCCTTCTTCCTTTTTTTAATAGAGTTAACTTTTTTTTTTATTGTTAAATCATAGCTGTGTACTTTAGTGCAATCGCCTGTACCCAAGAGTTAACTTTTTTTATTTTTTGAGACAGAGTCTCACTTTGTCACTCTCACTGGAGTGATATGGCATCACAGCTCACAGCAACCTCCAGCTCTTGGGCTTAGGTGATTCTCTTGACTCAGCCTCCCAAGTAGCTGGGACTACAGGCACCCTCCATAACGTCTGGCTATTTTTTGTTGCAGTTTGGCTGGGGCCGGGTTTGAACCCACCACCCTCTGTATATGGGGCTGGTGCCCTACCTACTGAGCCACAGGGGCCACCCCGGAGTTCACTTTTAAAGGATGGCAAATTGTAGCTGTCCAAGGAAATGTGCTGATCGTGCTGGGGTGGGCTCCACAGTGAGTAGACTGGGGTTACAGGAATTGGGCTGGAGCTGCTTCAAGGGAGCTGGGGCAGCTGAGTCTGTGGCAGGGCAGCAATGTCCTGACTGCAGTGGCACCCAGGAAATGTAAGATAGGTCAAAGCTTTTGTGAAGCGGCTCGGCGCCTGTGGCTCAAGCGGCTAAGGTGCCAGTCACATACGCCTGAACTGGCAGGTTCGAATCCAGCCCAGACCCACCAAACAATAATGACGGCTGCAACCAAAAAATAGTCAGGCATTGTGGCAGATGCCTGTAGTCCCAGCTACTTGGGAGGCGGAGGCAGGAGAATTGCTTGAGCCCAGGAGTTGGAGGTTGCTGTGAGCTGTGATGCTATGGCACTCAACCCAGGATGACAGCTTGAGGTCTGTCTCAAAAAAAAAAAAAAAAAAGCTTTTGTGAAGCAACCAGGGCTTTATTAAATGAATACCGTAAAACTCAGTGATTGCTCTGAAACAAAAAACTGCAAAGTCTCAGTGGCATACCATGACGAGCACACCACTCTCACTCATGAGTTTGCAGATGGTGAGGGTGGCGCTGCTCCACACAGCTCTCATCCACCCAGCACCAGTGAGCCCAGAGCAATGACAGAAGTTCAAGAGGGCAAGGCTTATTGCACAAGGCATCCTAAGCTCCTGCTTGCATCACATCTACCAATTTCCAGCAGCCAAAGCAAGTCATGTGGCTTAACCAAAAGTTAAGGAGCAAGGAATTACACCTGCCCTTTTGTGGAAGGAATTAAAAAGCTACACAGCACAGGGCATGGATATATATGCAGGAGGAGAGGGCTGAGGGCGATAATTGAATATGGAGTCTCAGCCCAGCAACTACTTGCAATTTTCTATTCTCATGTATAAAATTTGCTTAAAATAGACCCTGATGTAAACAAAGCGGAGCTCTTTATGATGAATGGAAGCTCTCTCTCCGAGATTCTGAATGGGAGTCACAGAAGTGAAACAGGGTATACAGCAAGAACTTCGGACTCATATCTAAAATCAGCACATTGTACCCCATAAATGCAGTAATGTACACCATTATGATCTAATAAAAAAGTAAATAAAAAACAAAGCCTACTGACCAGCCTAAGACAGGAATTTGATTATTGTCCATAGTAATCCAAAGAGGGTAATAGGTTTGGGCAGCACCTGTGGCTCAAGGAGTAAGGCGCTGGCCCCACATACCGGGTGGTGGGTTCAAGCCCAGCCCCCACCAAAACTGCAAAAAAAGAGAGGGTAATAGGTTTAACATATGCAACTATGTATTTTTGCAGTTGAGTGATATTTGTTGATCTTTTCAATTTCTTTTTTTCCATCTTGATTAAGGCATACTTGACAAATAAAAATTGCATACATTTAAAGTGTAAAAACAAAGAACTTCAGCTTCCAAGCTGGTAGACTTGAGTCTTTTCAACATCCCTGACCTCATCCTACTGGGTTTCACCTTCATTTGACACCACTGACCTAACCCTAAACTTGATCTTAACCCTTTGACACTGTTGACCACCTCTCTCTTCCTGAAACTGATTTTACTTTTCCAGATCATCATCTCTTACTGTCTTCATCCTGCCTCCCTCCAACCTGTTCCTTTTCAGTTTCATTTAAATGTTTCTTTCAGGACAGCCACCTGTCCCTGAAATACTGGTGTCCTCCAGGATTTCACCTTAGACTTTAGTAGATGATCTTCAGGATACCTATGAATTCCAAGAATATTATTTAAACTGTTTAAACTTTTCTGTTTGTAGATTTCTGGATTGCAGGTCTATCCACACATTTCATAGGATCTGTGAAGGGGTTCGTTATTGCCAGAAGTTCACTAACCACTGCTCTGCACTTTTTCTGGTTGATTCTCACCTTCCTGCAGACTTTGAACATGACCTCTATCTCAATGGTTCTTTATCTTTATCTCCACCCAAACCTCTCACCTTTCTCCACCCAAATACCCACTTAGTCCCACAGACACCTCAAAATGAATTCAAGGCAAGGCTCCAAGGTGGAGATCACTATCCCCTCTCCTCATGCATTTCCAAACTCAATGATGTCATTGTGTTATCTCATTCCCCCAGCTGTGTCTGCTTTCTATCTTGCCTCCCAATTATTTCTTAAATCTATACCTTCTCTTCCATTCCAGCTACCCTGCCTCAGTGTAGACCCTGACATTCTTATCCAAATACTATCCCATCTGGCTTCTATGGTTTCAGTGTCCCCAGTTGGTACTCCACCAGGACATTCCGTGATTCATCCCAAAATCCAAATAAGAATGTATAATCTACTGTCTAAGACACACTGGGAGCCCCCCTTTGTGTGAAGCCCAAAAGTTCTTAGCAGGGCATAGAAGCTAATCCTGACCTATTCATCCATGCTTACAAATCCAAACCCTCTCTCTCAGCAAGCACCACGGCCAATTATTGGCAGTTCCCAAAGCACATCATGCTCCATCTTACTTCTAGGCTGGCCCAGGAGCTGCTCCCTTTCCCCTACTCTCAAACTCTCACTTCCCTGCCCAACTGTTACTCTTCCTGAAAGGTTGAGCCTCAACATTACCTCCTTTGGGAAGCGTTCCTAGACCTCAGACTGGGTGGGGAACCTTACCTGGGCTCTAATTGTACCAAAGCTCTGTCAAAGGCCCAGTAAGACTATATGGTGCCTACATTATAACTATCACATGAGCAGAAATGATGTTTCTGCCTCCAAAGTCCTTACAGCATGATAAGATGTTGAATAAATAATTAAATAATGGGCGAATAGAAAAACGAGTGTTATGTTTCTTACCTGTCTTGTGATGTTAGATAAATCTTATAACTCCTATGGGGATCAGTTTCCTCTTCTTACCAAATGGAAATAATACTCTAAATATTAATTAATACAGAACAAAGAATGTCAGCCCATTCATACAATCGGAAAATCTCATAATCAAAAAGTGTTTATCAAAACTATGTTATGACAGAAAATGCATGATGATGTTAAGGCGAAAAAGAAGAATAGAAGAAAATTTAGACAGCTGATTGCAGCTATATAACAAGACCAAGCACACACAACACACATGTGACAGACTAGAAGACATGTAGCAACATTTGTGCCTGGGCAATATGGCTATGGATGACTTCGGCTTTGTTCTATATTCCTATGTTTTCCACATTTTCTTTAGAGAATGTGCATAACTTTTATGATAAAAAATTAAACTTTATTACCAAAAAGAAAAAGAATGCAAGAGGCTTCTAAGAAAAGAACCCTGCGTCCTCCTCACTTGGCACTATGTTGAATGCCTCCCAGCAATCTCAGGGAGGTAGCTCATAATGTCCTTCCAGGCTCTTCTTATTCCTTTACAAAAGCAAGTACACCCCACTCCATACCTCCCACTGTGCTCACAGGCAGTGCTGCAGGCCGTGAGCTAGGTGCGTGCATCGAGGACACCTATGCACAGGAAGCCTAGAAAGAACTGTGTCCCTAGTCCCTACGCTTGTGATGATGGGAGAACAGGAAAGGCGTGCTCAGTTTCTTCCTCTGGACCAGTAAGCTCAGCACGGGAGAGACAAACATCTTTGTTAAAACCTTGCTGTGTGAGAACAGACTCTTGGAACCAACTTTTGGGGCCTGCCCATTTTTAAGATATTAACCTCTTGCCCATGCATTCTCGGCCTCACTTAGAGTTGATGCTCTATCCTACTGAGTTTCACCTTCAATTGACACTGACCTAACCCTAAACTTGATCTTAACCCTTTGAAACTGTTGAGCTCCTCTCTCTTCCTGAAACTGACTTCACTTTTCCAAATTATCATCTCTTGCCATCTTAGTCCTGCCTCCCCTCAACCCATTCCCTTTGAAAAGCCTTCCAAGAAACCCACATGCTCATCCACTGATGGTGGGAGCAGAAAATGACACGATCTTTCTGTTGAGCTATGTGACATGACGTGTTTGACCCTGATGTTCACGTCTAAGAATTTATCTAGGAATGTGGTATGATGATTATTAATTGAGGGGGGCTTTTATTATGTTTTTAATTGACACAATTAGACATATTTGTGGGGTCTAGTAGGACACTTTGATACATGTATATGATGTATAATAATTAACTCAGGGTAATGATGAGCATCCATCACCTCAAACACTTCTCACTTCATATTGGGAACATTTAAAAGTGCATTCTTCTAACTATTTGAAAATATACAAGTTGTTGTTAGCTATAATCACGCTATGGTGTTATCATAATGGTTAACAGTATGCATCAACTTGACTAAGCTAAGGGATTCCCAGATAGTAAGTGGGTGAAACTATTTCTGGGTGTATCTGTGAGAGTTTCTAGGAGAGATTAGCATTTGAATCAGTAGACTAAGTAAAGAAGTTCCACCCTCACCCAGCACGGGCAAACAGCATCTAATCCGTTGAGGGTCTCAATAGAACAAAAAGGCAGAGGAGAGAATTTGTTCTCCGTTGAGAAGTGAGGGATCCATCTTCTCCTGCTCTGGGACATGAGAGCTCCTGTTTCTCCGCCTTCTGGTGCTGGGATATACACAAGAACAGCTCCCCCACAGCAGTTCTAAAACTGAACTACACCACTAGCTTTCCTGGTTCCCCTGCTTGCAAACGCCATGTCGTATGGTGGGACTTCTCAGCCTCCACAGTCACATGAGCCAATTCCTATAATAAATCTCCTTCTTTATATCTATCTCTCTATATATATCCTACTGGTTCTGTTTCTCTGGAGAACCCTGACTAATACATGTGGCAAAAGATAAAACTCAACATTCATCAAACACTATTTATAATAGTAAAAACAGAAACAATGTAGCCAAAAGAGGGACTGATTACATCAATTATCCGAGTATCATTAAATGGGTTACCGTGCAAGCATTAAAATAACAGGGTAGGGGAGTAGCTAATTACAAGGAAAATGAAATATTAAGTTAAAAGCAAATTACAAAACAGTCTATGCATATGATCCCGTTTGGCAGTATATATAAATGTATCCTAAATGTATCTATAAGCATAGAAAAGAGACTGATAGGATAAACAGAAAACTGTGAACAGTTATTTCTGAGTAGCAAAATCTCAAGTGACTTTTTCCTCCTTTTGGCTCATTTCTATTTTCCACATTTTTTGCAATTAGCTTGGACTGCTTTTGTAGCAAGAAAAAATGTTTTAAGGGTTATATTTTTGACAAGTCTTCTGATTCTCTTGAGCCACCTTATTTTCTAAGTTTTGTACTGCGGATTAGACATCCCTTCTGTAGTTGCACTAAGATTCCCCTTCTTAACGTTTAGGAAACATGTCTGATTCTGCCAAGTCTTACCCACTCTAAGACAGCATCAGATCTTCCCCAAAAAACTCTAGTCATTTCTATTTTACCAACCAACTGCACCTTATCAGTGCAAGGACTAGAGTCGTATGAGCATGTCTGCATCTCCCTCTCCCCCAACAGAAGGCAAGTTTAACAATAAGGCGAGTCAGTGTTAGACACTTGTTCTGGTCACGAGACAATGTGCCTAGTACGGGGCTCTATGCTTCAGGACAGAAAGATTCTTTTTAAAATTCACAAATTAGGTGAGTGTCATCTTGCCAACCTGGACACCTGCAGGGCTGAGTCTCCCTAGTGAAAATGTTTATCTGATTTGCACAAAAGCTCTATGAGCTGCCAGTGGCTTTGTCCCCACTGCAGGCTGAATTAAGATGCCAATATCAATTTCTTCCATTGGGCAAGGTAGCCTCCATAAAGACATCAAATCTTTCCTCTCTTCTGCAGTCTCCTACAATCCTATGATCTCCTGCGAACCAGTTTTCTCCTAAGTTTCTCTGTCGTCTCTTGAAGCAACAGCCTTGCATTTCACCCCATGGCATGGCAGTGGGTATAGTTCAGTGGTTCTCAATGACAACTGCATATTAGAAATCACCGGAGGAGGTTCTGAAAGTCCAGACACCTCAGACCAATTAAATCAGAACACCTGGGGTGGGACCCAGCCATGGTTGAGAAAGGCTGGCTTACCAGAAACAACTTGAAGTTTAAGCAAATAAATAAAATGAAAAGTCTAGGTTTAAGGGCCAGTTCCTCTGCTCACCACCAGGCAATCTTAGAGAAGTTACTTTACTTTTTTCTAACCCAGTTCTTTATATGTGAAACCACCGGGTCAATGTTTTCCAGTAAAAATTATTCTGCAAACTGATCCACCCTATAAATATTCTACCACTGATCCCAGACTGAGAGAGAGAGATGCAGCCACTGGGACCAAAGAAGATTGGAAAAGGGAAGAGAACGGGCATGAGATGCCGAAATTTCAGCTCACCAGCCATAAAACAGTGGTTGAGAATGACCATATTTTGGACCAGCTGAGGTTCCTTACATCTCTAAAAATTGGTGTGTTGAACATATGTGCAAAGCCGGCAGGAAGATAAACCACTACATTTCCACGTGGCTTACAAGGAATTGTGAGTTGCCTAAATATAATGCCATTTATTTTTTCCAGGTTCAGGTCACCGGGCTCCGACCTTGCTGTTATTGCTCCTCCCTCCTCACTTCCCATGTGCTGAGGAAAACATTTGCCTTATTACCAGTCATGGACCACCAGTTGGCTCCACTGAGAGACTGTCAAGAAAAGTCAATTGCCCTGAGAATTAAAAACCTTTCAAGGATTTTAATCAAATGTCTTACCTTTCCCCCCTTTTTTATGCCTTTCTGCAGAGACAAGCATGCGCCATCTTCCTCCACTGAGTTATCCCAGCGGGTGATCTGATGCAGTGGACAGAATGCTGGGTGAAGCCCAGACAGACTTGAGGGTGAGGCAGAGCTCCCCCACTTCCTAATGGCTGCAAGGAACACCTCCTCCCCAGACTCGATATCCTTATTTGTAAAATGGGGATGATAATATCTGTTCTGCTTTCATTTCAAGGTTTTGTGAGAATCAGTTGATGATGGTATTGAAATTTTTGTTAATGTTGTTTGAGCACTTGCATCAAATCATTCGTTTTTTCAATCAACATAGTGCGGCTGAAATTAACTAATAAACTTGATTATTTTAGCTACAATTTCTTGCTAGGTCTGTCCAGCTTACATCCTCCTGCCCTCAGACTTGGTGGTTTCGTGGGATCAATTTAATCCCCTGGCCACACTCATTGCCCGAGAGGTGGTCATGTGACCTAAGCTGGGCAATGAACCTTTCACTGGTTCTATTGGGGGGGGGTCTCTTCCTGTTGGAAGCCATCTTATCTCCACAAAGGAAGAGGTAGTCCAGAGAATGGAAGTGACACAGAGAAAAGCAAAGAAATGTTAAAAACAAATTACTGATGATGTTGTTTGAGCACCTGCTCATTCATTCTTTCATTCAACTAGTTATTAAGTTCTTTTTATATTCCACAATCATTTCTAGATGTTTGGTATTTGAAAGACTCTACCAGCAGTAGAGCTTGCTTCCCAGTGAGCTGCCCAGGCAATAAACGAACACTAAATACATAAAAAATATAATGCTAGGTAATAAGTTCTATGAAGAAAAATTACAACACGGTTAGAGAAGACTAGGGAGATGAGGGGTGTTACTTAGATGCAGTAGCTGAATCTAGCTCTACCTCTGGACTTTCAAGCTTCCTGACCCAAGAAAGGCTCATTGAATTGAGTTGCTATCAGTCGCCACCAACAGTCCTGATGAATACAGTTTTGCAAATGTAAGGATCAGTAATGATGCTGGTGATGATTATAATAGCACCACACACGCCTCTTGAGAAGGAAGTGGATCACACCTCTGGGAATCCATGTCTAAGATGAAGCAATCCAATGACAAAACTTATCAATAAATTCCCAAAAATATTCTCTGTGGAAAATATTCTTCATGGAAATGAATGCATGCAAGGGTCATTCCTCTGGTTCTTCTGCTATATTGATTCACTCGAAAGCCAGAAATTTACTTTTAAAAATGTGTTTAGAATATTGGAAATGCTGAACATCAAGCCAAACGAATCAAATGGCTGGTCATTTGGGGCCAGCTGGCTATAGTGATACTGCCAGGACAGACACCTATCATTTATGTGAACTTAGGGGTATAAAAAATGTGAACCTGAACGAGCCAGTCCTTCAAGATGGATCCCTAGTGCCTACCTGGAGCTAAATTTAAAAGAGTTGCTGACTAGAGCTTACATATATACTCTGAGCTCCCCCCAACCCAGGCATTTTTAATTTGGGGACTTTCAGCCCTCACCTGCTTTGGGCCAATCAGGGCTCAACTGTATCAACCAATCAGGACTGCGCTACTGACCAATCAGAGCTCAGCTGCATCTACCAATCAGAACTAAGCAAGTTAACCATTGAGCAACGCAAAAGAGTCAATTTTTTTTTTAAATCAGGTAGAGTTTTTTTGTTTCGTCTTGTTTTGTTTGCCATATTTTAATGCCTAAAATTCATTTGTAAATTAGCTGCGACTTTGCTGATGAAGAGGAAACTAAATTAGCAATTTGTTCTTTTTTATTATTAAATCATAGCTGTGTACATTAATGCATGTATGGAGTACAATATGCTGGTTTTATACACAACTTGAAATACTTTCATCAAACTGGTTAACATAGCCTTCACCGCACTTTCTTAATTATTGCTTTAAGACATTTATACTCCATACTTAGTAGATTTGACACATACCCTTGTAAAATCCACCATAGGTGTGGTCCGACCAATTACCCTCCCTCCATTCATCCTTCCCCCTCCCCTCCCCCCTCCCCTGCTCCCTCCCCTCCCCCCTCCTCTTTGGTTGTATTTGGGTTATAGCTTTCATATGGAAGTGTGGGTGCTTATATATTGGTTTCATAGTAGAGCTGAGTACATTGGATACTTTTTCTTTCATTCTTGAGATACTCTGCTAAGAAGACTATATTCCAGCTCCATCCATGTAAACATAAAAGAGGTAAAGTCTCCATCTTTTTTAAGGCTGCATAATATTCCATAGTGTATGGTACAATTTCTTAATCCATTTGTGGGTTGATGGGCACTTGTGCTTCTTCCATGATTTAGCAATTATGAATTGGACTGCAATAAACATTCTGGTGCAGATATCTGCAATCTTTCATTTGCATAAACAGACCTGGGTGGAACATTTGCTATAAAATCTGAGCCTTCCCTTTGTTTTCTGAAAAGCACTTTGTTTTACACCTAAGGCTAAGTCCCCTAGGTTTGCATATTATTCAGTGGAATAAAGTCCCTTTTCTCCAAATTCCTTTCCAGAGAACTTTTGTTCACAGGAAACATCCTAAAAGCATTAGGAATAATGAAATTAAAGGGCATCCACAGCCAGCACTCACAGTCAGCCGACTTCCAGCAGTTCTCATAGGACAGTTAGAGGCCAATAATTTCAAACCCTGACCTTGCTGGAGGTTATTGACAGCCAATCATCAAAGGTAAGCATGCAAATGCCCATCATATCATTATTCCCATGGAGGTTTTTGTAAGTTTTGAATCCCTCAATTTTAAATTTCTAACACTAAGGAAATTATTTAATGCTTTGTAACTTACCCACCCACACATACCACCTCCTCCCCACATGCACACAATTTAAAATTCTGGAGTAGTGACTAGTATTTCAGGGATGCCCCCACCATAGGAGTCTTCCGAGCTTAAACTCTCAAAAGGACATTGGAACATCCTATATTGTTTTGATGCATAAGGTGTACACCAGATAAAGAAAAATGCGAAGTTGGGGTTCCCATTATTGTTCTCCTGAGCTGCCACACCCACACTGTGAATAATATTCGTCTTACTCAGATTAAGATGTGTGCAAGCCAAGATGAGCCTACTCAAAAAATAAAACAAGTGCTTCAAGCCTTCTTGTAGCTGCTGGAACTTTCTCGTGTTTCTCTTCCACAAAATGTAACAATTGCTGAGATGCTGCATTGCCTGCTGGGAAAAGGTGTTCAGCATCCCCAAAAAAGACAGCATGAGGACCCTTTGCAGAATGTCAAGCAGGTGTTGTCTTCTGTCACTGTGCTGGTTTGACGCGTTGCACACCATGACTGAAAAGAGCTTTGCAAAAGCAATATTCTGTCAGAAGTGTTATAATCATGGTTTTGGCTCATTTTTTGCACCAGCATCTTGACTCCAAAAAACATTTATGTCCTACAAGATAAATCAATATCTCAGCGTTTCCCTAAAGATATTGGAATAATGTATTTACATTTACAAAGGGCTTCTATGGGGCCAGGCGTGGTGGCTCATGCCTATAATTCTAGCACCCTGGAAGGCTGAGGGGATGGATTACTTGAGCTCAGGAGCTCGAGACTAGCATGAGCAAGAGTGAGACCCCATCTCTAAAACTAGCCAGGCATTGTTGTCGGCGCCTGTAGTCCCAGCTACTCGGGAGACTGAGGCAAGAGGATCGCTTGAGTCCAAGAGTTTGAGGTTGCTGTGAGCTGTGACGTCACAGTACTCTACCCAGGTAGATAATACCCATTGTGTATTACATACTTAATATACACATTAAGTGATAATACATATTAGTTAAGTGAAATCTTTTAAATAATAAGTATGACAGAACTCCTGAATTTATTTTATCACAAATTTTTTTTTTTTTTTGGTGGAAACACCGAGTAACACTTGGCAGAGCACAGTGTCAGACAAATCAAACTATAGCAATATTCAGCAGACTTCTTTATCCACAGATCTTGAGTATTCAATGCAAAGGAATAAATGAGACTGTTTGAACACACACTATGGAAAGAGATTAAAATAAATAAGTAAAACTATAATTTATAAGTATAATTAAGTCTAACACACTATAGATTTAAAAAAAAAAAAAAAAAACTCTACTCATGAATTTCCAAGTTACAATCTTTCAGAGATACAAACAGGGATGTCCAACCTGCGGCCTGTGGGCCACATGCTGATTTTGTGAGCACATTTTTTGTTTATCTGTGGCAACAGATATCACAAAATGTATGCACGGACTTTTCTTTGCTCATCAGTTTTTGTTAGTGTTTGTATACTTAATGTGTTGCCCAAGACAACTCTTAATCTTCTAATGTACAACAGAAAACAAACAAAAAAATGTTGAACACCTCAATATGAATAAAACAAAGCTACAAAACAAGATCACATCAACTCAGCCTCCCATCAACAAATGATGATAAATTTAGTGCAAGGTCCTTTCAGTCTAGACCAGTGGTTCTCAACCTTCCTAATGCCGCAACCTTTAATACAGTTCCTCATGCTATGGTGACCCCCAACCATAAATTTATTTTCATTGCTACTTCGTAACTGTAATTTTGCTACTGTTATGAATCGTAAGGTAAATATCTGATATGCAGGATGTGTTTTCATTGTTACAAAGGGGTCGTGACCCACAGGTTGAGGACCGCTGGTCTGGACCATACAGTCCTTGGTCAATAGAGTCAGGCACTGCATAGCAGTTTTAATCCACAACTGAGCACATATAACAGGGTAATCCCATCAGATGATAATACTGTACTTTTACTGTATCTTGTCCATATTTAGACAAGTTTAAATATACAGATACCACCATGTTATAATGCCCGCAGTACTTAGTACAGTGACATAATGTATAGGATTATAGCCTGGGAGCAAAAGGTTATGCTACACCATGTAGCCTTAGTGTGTAGTCAGGTTTTTGGAAGTGCACTCTATGAGGTTTGCACAATGAAGAAATCACCTAACAATGCATTTCTCAGAACATATCCCCATTGTTAAGTGATGCATTCCTGTAAGCGGCAATCTTGCTGGGGTTCTGCTTAGCTTTGAGGTATTTTGAAAACATTATTAATTCTATTGTGCTAAGCGAACACAAAAGCAATGGAAGTGGTAAAGTGCTGGAATAAAAGGTGTGCAGTTGTTATGGAACTGAAAAAGGGGATAATAAAGGATTGAAAGTGCTGAGAAAAATAATGACTGCTCCTCCTTGTGATCCATTTCACCTGGAGGTGTGGTTCAGAAGGACAGAGTACTCAGCGTGCCACTACCACACAGTCACTGTCCAGGATAATCAGCAAGAAAGGACAAAAGCTACGGTGAGAGGCTGTGAGTTCTGTGTCCACATGGGCTGCCCACCAGCCAGATATTCAGAAGTCAGCTGGAACTTTGGCAAAGTCGGGTGAAACTGCTATTGCTGAAATCTTTGTTCATGTAGCTCCTGTTTCATTGAGGGTGCGCTATCAGCCAGATATTGTATTGGCTACTGGGAACACATTAGTGACTAAAACACACATAGTTAGCCCCTGACCTTGAGGATCTTACAATCTATGGAAGGATGGAGGATAGAGACAAGAGGCAACAAACAAACCATAAAAAGGTGTCAGTGTTAGTAACTTCCATGAAAGAAACAAAACGGGGCAGTGATAGGAGCAACAGAAGTGGAGGTGGGGTTGGGTGGTGGTGCAGAGAAGGTCCTTGGTTCCAGACCCTTCCAATCATGAGACTGGAAGAGGACCCCAAGCTCTAGATTGAAATACAGCCTGGATGGCAGCCTGAAGAGACCCCGAGCACAGGACCCAGTTAAACCATGTCCAGACCCCTGACCCATGGAAACTAAGGTATGCTGAATGTATGTTGACTGGAGCTGATTAAACTCGTGGCAATTTATTACATAGCAATAGGAAACTAATACTAACATGACAGTTCTAAAATATTATCCAAAACTTCCATGTTGACTGATTTTTATGTTTTCAAATTATGGGAATTTTTCTGGAATTACTTCATGGATCGTTTTCTCTTACACGCTTCCTTAGAAAACAAGCAGACAGAAAAAGGAAGAGATTTCAGAAGGAGAAGAAAACATCAACACAAAAGGCTGTAATAATAAGAGGTATCTATCTGACACTCTTAGTATTCAGATGTTGAAAGTCCTACACTGAAACATTTTATAAACTTCTTCTCTTCTACTTTGCATCTGACTTATCTTTTCAGTACACAAGCTAAGAAATTTGCTCAGCTTTATCTTCTACTCCTTCTATTGAGCTTTTCATTTCTGCTACCATGATTTTCATTTCTAAGTTTACTTTGTTCTCTGAATATTCTTTCTTTGTATAACATCAGGTTCTCTAAACATATTCCTGATAGCCTTTGTTGTTGACGTTTTCTTCTCCCTCTGAAATCTCTGCCTTTTTCTGTCTGCTTCTTGGGGTTTCAGTCTTTCACATGAGAGTCATTCTTCAGATCTTGGGTGATCACATTTAAGAGTGGAGGCCAAAAACATCGATCGGGGTCACTCAGCCCATTGTGGTAGCGCTTATTGATTTTGACCTGCACGGTCAAGTGATATCAGTGGGGCCATTTGCTGGGGAACCTCAATGGAAGTCTCTTCAGCTCTTTTTCTTGAGCTACTCAGATACTCCAGAGATGATTCTTAAAATTAAAGCCCTGTGTTCTGGGATCCAAAGAGGGCAAGGAGTAGGGGAGAAATTCTGAAGTCTAAGCATTCAGTTTGCATTCAGTCATTCTGTCCCCCTATTTTCAGTCTGGTAGCCCTAACTTCCACTGTGCCTGGTGTCCCCTGTCCAAAGACCCTCTCTTTCACCTCTGCAGAAAATAAACTATGGATATGTTTGCCAAGGTGGGCAGGCTTCCTACCCAGCAGCAAAGAGTCAGGGAGAAGATAGAGGAGTTAAACTGCCTCCTTTATTGTTGTGGCAAAAAATATGACATAAAATTTGCCATTTTAATCATTTTTAAGTGTAAAATTCACTGGTGTTCATTACATTCCCAGTGTTGTACAATCATCACCACTATTGATTTCCAAATTTTTCATCACCCCAAAGAGCTGTTGCCCTGGGTAGAGTGCCGTGCCGTAGCATCACAGCTCACAGCAAACTCAAACTCTTGGGCTTAAGCAATTCCCTTGCCTCAGCCTCCCAAGTAGCTGGGACTACAGGTGCCCGCGACAATGCTCGACTATTTTTTGGTTGTAGTTGCCATTGTTGTTTGGCAGCCCTGGGCTGGATTCGAACCTGCCAGCTCCAGTGTATGTGGCTGGGGCCCTAGCCGCTGAGTACAGGCACTGAGCCACAACTCCCCTTTCCTAATTGCTTCTAAAATAGCTTTCCACCTCTTTATTCTCACCTTTACCTCCAGTTCTAAAAGTTTCTGGTGCCATCAACGTCTGAGCCCTCGAGGATCCTGCTTTGTAAATGTGGTTGGTCCTTGGCTTTTTTCACTACTAGCTTAGGATTCTTCTTCCTCTGGTCAGCTATATAAGAACCTGATTGTGCTGGCAAAGGTGGAAGATGCCACCTCGTGGGAGAGAAAGAGGAGAGGTAAAGAAGGGCTCTGACCAGCACAGGGAGAAGAAAGGAAAGAAATCACATCTCCCTGGGGCCGCGGGGGCTGTCTGGAGCAGATGATGCCGAGTGTGTGAGGGAGGCTCCCCACGCCCCCCAAGCTCTTCGCCATTCCACCATTCTGCTTCCCTCCCCCTCTACCCACCTCCTACTCGGAACTAGTGACTAATTGCATCGCATCTCTCTTTGACTTGCGTCACCCAGCAGAGAGCGTGTGGTTGTTTTTACAGCTTATTCTTTCAGGGATCCTAAGCGACAGTTTTTAAGTGCTCTTCCCCTGCCTGGGAGCAGCATGCCCTCCTTGACTTTCTCCCCCTCAATCTCTTTTTCACTCCCCCTTCCTCATTTCTCTCTTCAGGGGGCTGCTGGCAAGAGTAAGAACAGCTCAGAGGGCAAAGGACCAGGCCTCCCAAAAGTAATTCAGAGGTTTTCCTGCCCCCTGGCTCTTGGGAGACCCTCCAACAGGAGAGACCCCCAACCCTGCAAGCTACACTGGAAAGAGGTTCTTTCTTCCTTCCTTCTTTCTCCCTCCTTCCTTGCTTCCTTCTTTCCTTCCTCTCTTTCTTCTATCTCTTCCTTCTATCTCTCCTTTCTTCCTTCCATATATAAAAATTTTCTAAGTGCCTGCTACGCACTAGCCCCAAGTGTAGAATAGCAAGCAAAACAAATACAATGTCTTTCCCCACTATCAATGAGTGAACTGGTTATTATAATACAAAGGGCATACCCTATACTCCGGAAGGCTCCACCGGCCATCACATTGAATAAAGTAAGTACCAAACCTAACCTGAGGGAAGAAAGATCAGGAGAGGCTTTTAGGAGGTAGTGTTACAAAATGCAGATGAGATGTTATGGAAAGGGAGGCAGGGAATGGTCAGAAATAAAGCGGAAAATCTATCACCACAGTTCAAATACAGTAGAAAAAGTAAGGGACCTTGGACAGCTCACTATAAGCCACCAGGCAAATGATGCTCACCTGTGAACCTTAAAATGAGGGGGTTGGGCCAGGTCACCTTTAAAATCCCTTTCAGTTCTAAAACTTGGATAGTCAGTATCTTCCATCATTAAAGAAAAGTGAACAAGAACTCTAGAAAAAGTGTCTAGAACTCTACTAGACAATTGTGCAGAAGGAGACAGTGGAGTTGAAATCTGAGGACCCTTATTTAAGTCCAGGCCACTGAATGCAAATGAATACAGCCTTTTTGGAAAGAAGTATGGAGAACTCTCAAAGAACTCAAAGTAAACCAGGATCCCATTGGATCCTGCAATCCCATTACTAGGCATCTACCCAGAACAAAAAAATCATTTCATCAGAAGGACATTTGTACTAAGTTGTTTATAACAGCTCAATTTACAATCGCCAAGATGTGGAAATAATCCAAGTGCCCATCAACCTATGAATGGATTAATAAACTGTGGTATATGTACCCTTCATATTAATTGAAAATAATTTTAGTGCAAAATAAAAATTAAAAAATAAATCAAGGCCACTTGTTATTTGTGGGACCTGGGAAAGGCAGATAAGCTTCTTGAGCCTCAGTCTACATATCTGTGAAACAGGGATAAGAATAGTTATCCGTCATAACAAACTATTAGTAGAATGATAGAATGCATTTGCAAGTGCATATTGAGCTCAGAGTGATTAAGTTCTGAGCTACCGTTGCCAGGGGTGTGTCTTTTGGCCTACACAAAATGTTAAGGACATAGGAATCTCATTTTAGTTTGAATTTCAAGCAGGGATTCTTCCCATCAAAAGAAAAGTAGGTGTTTAAAACCTCAAATTCCAATGGCCAGAGAGCATGGGAGTGCAGATACCAACAACACATTGCTGATCTCTGTAGGCTTTTATCCTGTCAGAAAAACCCCCGAGAGGGACAGGGGGCTGTAACAAGATAGGACTCTCCCCAGATCAGAAAGACTTCCCACTACAACCAAGGGCCTCAAAGCAAGAAGCAGGCATCTCAGCAGACCACAGGGGACAAGACTACAAAGGGCCACTCAGAAAAAATCCAAATCAGACCACAGCCATCTGAAATCCACAGAACCCGTAAGGCTCACATGCTCCTCGGTAAGGAGGGTGCCCAGATGGCTGCATGCCAGAACCACTTATGTTGCCTCTGCTTGTGGGACTCCTTGGACAGCAATCACAAGGGTGATCCCTTTACAAGAAATAACTTTGGACAGCATCCAAACTCTCAATTGAAGAATTCATCTTACATGTGCATACCTGGGCTGGTGGGCTCTACCTGACAGACAAAGCAAGTGTCCAGCACCAAGAGGGAACAGTGCCAGGCAAGCCTCACCCTTCCAGATCTCTGGGGGTATGCTGCTGTTAGGAAAGATATAGCAGGTGGTTTGGCATATGTCCCCCAAATATTACTTGGGCAACATCTTACTAGTGTCTATTATTTGCAAAGAGATTTTTCATCCACTATCTCCTTTAATCCTTATAATTACCCCATGAGGAAGTTGCTAGAACCCAGCAGTGCTAGTCACCAAATATTTCCAGTTCTTCCCCTTTCTGGGCACCCAGTAACATTGTGCTTCCCTGTGTCCTTAGAGTTAGAAGTGGCATGTGACCTTCTCTGACTAACAAAATGGCAGCAGAATGAAGCATGTCCCTTCCAGGTGGAAGCTATAAAAGCCAGCCAAGGTACCTTCATTTGCCACCACTCTCCCTGCCCTTCTGCTACAAAAACTATGTTTCTGGTGGTAACTGTTTTGTCAGTATGAGTTCTAGGCTGAAACCAATGAGTAGCAGAGCTCTCAGTGGGCAGAGGACAGATATGAAAATGAATTAGAAATAAGTCTTTGATGTGACAAGCAACTGAGATTTGGGGGTTGTCACTGCAGCATAAGCCCATGCTGATGGATACAGCCGTGTCACAAATAAGAAAACCAAGAGTGAGATGGGCTAAGTGAACTAACTTGCTTTCAGTAACACGCCAAGATAAGTGGCAAAACCAGGACTTAAAGGGTCCTTTCTACCTCTCCATTTAATATTGCAAACCTCTTTCAAATCTTGAACTCAGTCCCTTTGGGGCTAGAACTACAGAATTTCTTTTATCTTTGCCATCAATCTCTGGTCTCAGCTTCTAGCAGAAAAAAGCACAGGAGACAAGTCAGTTCGTGAGTATCCTCACAGGGTTGAAGCTTCCAGGCAGCTTAAAACTCCTCAATTATAGTTGAAGCTTTTGTCATCTGTAGGCAGATAAGACCCTAGACTGCACCTCAGTTTCCCTACTAAGGGCAGAACGGAGAAGATGGCTTGGGTCCCCAACCCTTTCTCCTTTCCCATTTAGGGTTATGAGAGGAGACAAATAACAGATGCACCAGAAGAACCAAAGGCTAGTTTAGGCACAGGCCAAAAGTCCTGCCCACAAAGAATCACCTCCGCATTAGCCCCAGGCCAGGCTGCCAGGTAGCACTGGAGAAGCCACGGAGGACTGGGAATTCTGACACTGTCGAGAGTTCAGTCGTCAGTAACAAGAAGTGGGCAGAGCTACAGAAGTCCAGCTGGGTGCAGCACAGACCATTCCTCTAAGAAGAGGAATTAGATCCAGCCCCATCACGTGCGGGTAAAAACAGCCCGGAATCACCACTCCTGGCTTGGGCTGCTGGCCTAAGCATCTTAGCAGAGGACTTGGGTGTGCCACACAGCCAACCTCACCCCAGCCAGACCTGCATAATGGCCTCCTGGTCAGCCCGTCAGGCCTGTGGTCACTACACAGTATCCTTCATTGGCGCCTCTGAGTTCACTCAGCCTTGTCCAGCGGTTCCAATGTACTAAGGAAGCAGGCCAGGCGGGTGTGGTCTCCTGTTTCATGGTGTCTCAGGGAGGGCCAGCGCCAACCAGTATAAATGTGTCCCGTTTACTGGGTGCTACCCATTGCCCTGGACATTTCACATGTCTAAATCACTCATACTCCATAATCCTCCTGTTAGACTGACGCTGTTTTCTTCATTTGGCTGCAGATCATAGCAACCTAGCACAACTTAGCACAGTGCCTGCTACATATTCACATAAATTGTTATTGCCAATGTCATCACCAGTCATCAGTCCTCATCACCATCAATCATTTGGGAGATCCAGCCTTCAAATCATTCCATAATGTCTCCAAACCCTTCTTTCAGGCATTAAAGTTAGATCAATATTTTTCAGACTTTGGTGCAAATCAGATTCACTTCAGAAGTCCTCCACCTCAGTTTCCCTACTCATGGGTTCTTCCCCAGTCCAATTAAATAAGAATATGTGGGGTTGGCCTAGGATTTGGCATCTTACCATGCTTTCCAGATAATTCTAGTATACCATCTAAGTGTGAGAACCATTGACCTAGATGGAAGAAAGTTCCCCAATCACCCACTTATCTACCTACCTTTACCCTCATTATCTAATTCTCCTGTGTACCAGGAAGGACTCTCTAAATTCTGGGTCCTCCTGCCTTAAATCCAGGAGAACTAATCTCTGACCTTAGGCACCAGTCCTCCCTACCAAAAGCAGTGTGTATGGTTGCAGGTGTGAGTTGCCTCCTATGTGGCCCACAAATGTGATCCCCCAAACCCTGTGTAATCACTTCTCCTTGAACATAGGCTGAATCTACTGACTCACTTCTAACACAGAGAATATGGCAGAAGTGATGGAATGTCACTTCCAATATCAGGTCATAAAATGACTGTGGCTCCAACAAACACATGAAAAAATGTTTATTGTCCTTAATCATCAGAGAAATGCAAATCAAAAGCACACTGAGATCTCACCTAACCCCAGTGAGAACAGCCCACATCACAAAATCTCAAAACTGCAAATGTTGGCGTGAATGTGGAAAGAAGAGAACACTTTTACACTGTTGGTGGGATTGCAAACTAATACAGCATTTATGAAAAGAGGTGTAGAGAATCCTCAAAGAGCTAAATGTAGACCTTCCATTTGATCCCATAATTCCACTACTAGGAATCTACCCAGAAGAAAATAAATCATTTTATCATAAGGACATTTACATTAGAATGTTTATTTCCCCTCAATTAACAATTGCCCAAGCTATGGAAGTAACCCATCAACCCAAGAATGAATCAATAAACTGTGGTATATGTATACTATGGAATACTATTCAGCCATAAAAAATATGGTGACTTTACATCTTTTGTATTTACCTGAATGAAGTTGAAACACATTCTTCTTAGTAAAGTATTGCAAGACTGGAAATGCAAATATCCAGTGTACTCAATACTAATATAAATCTAATAGAAAAACAACTACACACCCATATAAGAGAATAATACAAGTATATTCAAGTAGGGAGGAGAGGGAGGATGGAGAAAAGAGAGGAGAAGAGGGAGGGGGACTCTCACTTGATGGACACATTGTGAGAGTATACGGCACACCCTCAGGAAGAAGGGCTCAACTACTTCAACCCGAACTTGAACTTTACTTTAGAAACACAAATAGCATAACCTAATCATCTGTACCTTCATATTAATCTGAATTTTAACAAAAGACTGTGGCTCCTATCTTGGGTACCCTCTTTTGCTCTCACACTTGCTCACTCTGAAGGAAGCAAGCTGTCATCTGTGGGCCATCTTGTGGAGGGGACCCTGTAGCAAGGAGAGGATGTTTCTAGCCAACATCCAGCAGCAACCTGATGGTTGCCAACAGCCATATGACCAGGGAAGGAAGGAGATCCTCCCCTATCAAGCTTTGGGGTCACTATGTCTCCAGCTGCCCTTGATTATAGCTTTTGAGAGGCCCTGAGCCAGAGATGCTTGGATTCTGATTAAAACAGAAATTGTGAGATAGTAAATGTTTACTATATAAGCCACTGAATTTGGGGGGTAATTTGTTAAGAAGGAATAATGACCCTCAGAGCTAGAGCATTGTGGTGGGCAGAATAGTGGCCCCCAATCATGCCCACAACCCAATCCTTGAGATCTGTGGCTATGTTACAACCTGGAAAATGGACTTTGAAGATGTGATTGTGTTAAGGATTTTGAGATGGGGAAGTTTTCCTGGATTATCCCAGTAGGTTCTACGTAATCAAAGGATCCTTAAATGGAGGAGAGGGGCCAAGAAGTCAGAATCAAAGAGATAGAACAGCGAGAAAGACTCAGCCAGCCATTGCTGACTTTGTAGATGGAAGAAAAGAACATGAGTCAAGGAATGCAGTTTCTAGAACCCATTCTCCCCTAGAACGTTTTGAAGGAATATGGGCTCTGACAAAATCTTGATCGTTAGCTCATTGGTATCCATTTCAGAATTCTGACCTCTAGAAATATAAGATAATAAATTTGTTTTAAGCTACTGAATCTGTGAACAGGACAGCACTAAGAAGAGTTTTTCTTGCACACACGTATTGGTGGTGACATCCTGTAGGCCAGGCTTTGGAGAGTGAGGTTATTGGGATAAAGCAATGGGGTTCATGAGAATAGGATGACATCACAAGTCACTAGTTGAGAAGAAACCAATTGCAGTAGTTCAGTTGCCTAGTCCTAGAGCGTTCACAACACGTACACCAGCTGCCCCACAGAAGCATGTCACAGACGAACCCCTTGGGACAGCTCCCGAGCAGGTGGAGATAATTCAGGACAGAGTCAACACCACTTTGAGATGGCTGTAGCATCATCTCTGGGGACTGGCAAGACAGAGAGCTGCCCACACAAGTCCCAGCTAGCCTTCCAACAAGTGACACACACGCCCTCTCCTTCCCACTAAGATCTCCTTCCCGCTAAGATCACCTATCAACTACCAGAAGGTCAAGGGTGGGCCAGGAGTGAAGGGAGTGGCATCTGGGACCTCAAGGCCGCTGAGATTTCCACATACAAATCTGACTTTTCTCTACTCAAACAAGTAATCTCCCCACCACAACCCCAGACCCCCTGGGAGACCACCTACTGGACTTGTATTATGTCAAGATTTGTCACTTCACATATCCGATCTAATGTTGTCCCTAGTGGAACAATAAAATAGAAACCAAGAAACTGAGGCTCAGAGAAGTCAAGTGATTACACAGCCAAGACTTGAATCCAGATTTCCTGATTCCAGCCCTACATTCTGTCCAGCAAACCAGACTTTTTCCCACTTGTAGTGAAAGAACTCAAAATAAAATCTAATCATTGCAAGTGCTGTGAGAGAGACGAATGACTTCCAAGGCTGGCTCAGTCACAGAACTGCTGTCACCTCCCTGTGCCTCAATTGCCCATCTCAGAAATGAAGATCTAGTAGAGAAACATGAGACACAGTTAGTGATAATGTGAGAGAGCTGAGGAGGAATACAGAAATACCCCAAAGTCAGTAGCCACCCCCACTCAGATTTCCACACCCTGAGCTAGAAACCACAAGAAGAAAAAAAAAATTCTCCAAAGTTTTTTTTTTTTTTTTTTCCCACAACTAACTTTGAAAACTGGAATGTGGGTGTGAGCACTACTTTAAAGGTTTAGAAAGTGACACGTGGATCACCTGTCAGGGAGCCAGGACCGGAATGCTGGTTTTAATTACACCGAATATTTCACTTTCTTATGCAGAGGCATAATCAATTATCTTATTTAAAGGCATTACGATAATGTGTGTGTAAAATGGAGCCATTCCCTGTATTGCATTAGATTCTGCTAATTATAGGAGAATGTTTGGAGCTAAAATGTCAACTTGTCATCCGGATGGCTTGTAATTCAGGATTTGCATTCATAGACGGGAAGGGAACTCTGACAAAAATTGCATTCAGCTCGAGCTAGTCTGGCCTCCGCCTCAGCGGCTCCAGCAGCAACGGGAGCACTGATCTCTGCGCTGCCCCCACTCCCGTCTGCCATGGGGGCTCTCCGTCCTCTTCCCCTCCCCAAGAGGGCAAGATGGGGAGACAGAGCCAGAGGGGCAGGGGCAAGATCAGAGGGCAGCAAGACACACCAGCTACAAAAATGGAAACGCAGGATCCCTCCTGAGAAACCTACCCACCCTCCTCTTCCATTTTCTTCCTAGTAACAGAGATTCCAAAAGTGGTTTCTAAAGAGAGATTAGGTTCCTAAGAACTTACATTCTTTGGGTTTCTTGGGAGTATCTGTTGGAATTAATTCAATTCAACAAATATTTCATGAGTGCCTACTCTGTGCAGCACGCCAGGGATGTGGTATGGAGCACACTGGCTCACAGGGTGGCCTCAGGGGCAGCCCGCCCACACTGGCTTCTTGGACTTGCCAGAAGTGTGTGCTGTGGACCTCGCTAACCCTCTGTGTCACCAGTTCCTCGTGTGTAAAATGGGGAGAGCAGGACCATCGTAAGAATGAGATAGATGCTTTCTGTGAAGTGCTCTGAAGGAGCCTGATGTCAATTAAGCAGTCAACAAACCTTACCTACCTTTATTGCCATAACTACAACATACAACAGTCCAGCAGGGGAAGTAGACATTCAACAAGTAGGAAGGATCCCCTGTCCTCCCTCGGTAGTCATGCTAATACCCCACTCTCACACAGCCATTCACTTCATAGTATGCTAGTTCACCTCTTGCATGTCACTTTATCCTCCCCAAACTCATGTGCATAAGTCTCCCCTCCCCACCAAAATGGACCATTCAGAGCAGTGAGATGAATGAATTTCCCTCTTTCAGGATGATCCCTCTGCCAAAGAGAAGCAAGAAAGAATAGCAGCCCCTGTGGACAGAAGAGGGTTTATATGCAATGCCTCCCCCCCCCCCCCCTTCGTCCAACTCTACCCAGCTGTCAGCACACTCATTCCCAACGTGGCCTGAGTACAGAGAACTGGGACTGGGATGTATCAGGAGCCCTTTTCTCTACTCAAAGCATGACACAGTCTGCACAAGCTGCCCAGCATCAGTGGGCCAGAGTCACCAAGAGCCAGGGTCAGCTGAGGCCAGGATGCCCTTAAGAAAGGCACTAAGACTCACCCTCCCTCTGAACCATCTGGCACCATTCCCAGGCCCACTCCAGGTCACTCAGTAATGTCTGGGACCTGTCGCCTAGTCCTTCTCTCCCTTCCCCTACCCAGAACCCAGGATGGCTTTCATGCATCTACTTGCTTCTTAGAACTCCACGAGCAAAGCTTTGGACTTTCCTCCAACTGCTTAATCCTCCCAGAAGTCCTCCTCCTTGCTCAGAGTTCATGCCTTCAGGCCTGGCCTCAGGACTTGGTGACCTGGACTGTGTCATTCTCCTGGGTTGCAGAGCCCAACCAATGGCCTGGCTCACTTCAACATGTTCTGCTTCCCCCATGAGTTTCCAACACAGTCAAGTCAACTATGACCAACTCAATACTAAGTACCTAAAACCCAAGCTCTCCCAAAAGGCCTGCCAAGACAGGTGACTTCTGTCATCCTCCCCTTCCCAGCCACCACCAGCCTCTTTCCTCAACTGCTCTTAGGCTTCCAGGAGACCTAGTGTTAGATTAGTCTCTGCAGCTCCCAAGGAGCGTAACCATGGCCCCCAACTCCATCTTCCCTGGACTTAGTTCTTTTGTGGGGTCCTCATGTCTGAGAGCAGAACCATATCTGAAACACCCCTTTTCCTAGAAGGTAGACTCTTAATCTCCAGCTTTAAAGCTTCTTATTTTGATTTGTTTTTATAATTTCTTTTTCTCCTTTAAAAATATTCCATACCCCAAAAAAGAAAGTATTGAATGTTCATTATAGAAAACTTGGAATGTACAAAAAAGTAGAAGGATGAGGGGAGGAAATCCATTAACCCTTGGCCAGGAAGGCAGTGCAGTTAGCATCTCCTTGTTGGGTTTTATAGATGAGGTTTCTTTTCCCTCCCTCCCTCCCTCCCTCCCTCCCTTCCTTCCTTCCTTCTCTTTCCTTTCTTGACAGAATCTCACTCTGCTGCAGGGGCTAAAGTGTCATGGCATCAGCCTAGCTCACAGCAACCTCCAACTCCTGGGCTTAAGCGATCCTCCTGCCTTAGCCTTCCAAGTAGCTGAGACTACAGGCACCCACCACCATGACCAGCTAGTTTTTCTATTTTCAGTAGACAGGGTCTCACTCTTCCTCAGGCTGGTCTTGAACTCCTGAGCTCAAGCAATCCTTGGCCTCCCAGAGTGCTAAGATTATAGGCATGAGCCACGGCACCTAGCCATATAGATGAACTTTTTAATGCTAAATCAAATCATAGACTGAGATTTGAAATTGGATGCAACTCACAGCACTGTGGAAGTGTAGAAGCCTCTGATCTATGAGGCTCCACATTTCCTCTCCCAACAGGGTTTCCTGATGGTGTCATCCCCTGTGCACTGGATCTTTACAAGGCCATGCAGGGACAGCCACCTGGACTGTTACTCCAGCTATACTTCACTTTAGTCCTTGGAGAAACTGTGGTGTCCACCATTCTGTGTCCCTAACCTCCAGGTTGAGGGCTCCCTTCTCTAATGAGCCCTGCGTCCCAGCTCTGGCCCTGGCCCATCTCCTGAGCTCACTCCCACATACCCAACCACATCCAACATCTCCCTCTCATGCCCAACTGCTCAGAGCAGAACCCCCACATCTTCACCCTCAGACTTGTGCCCCTCCCCCTCCTCAGCAGTGCTGTGTGTTCACTCACCCAAGCTGGCAACCTCCAAGTCATCTCTGACTCATCCTTCTTGCTCGTACCAGTCATTCATCAAGTCCTGTTGTATTTTCTCTGAAATGTCTTGCACATCACTCCTCTCCTTTCATCCCAACCACCACCACTGAATAATCTCATGTCTCCTTACTGTGGTGGCTGAGTCCCTTGCCAAGCACCCGCATCCTCCTCTTCCAACCACACTGAGCATTTCTCTCCCCAGGAAGAGACCATGTCCCAGCTCTGTCCCAAGCACTCTTTACAGATGTACTGCCCGAGGGCAAGGTGCTCATCAGCCCTGTCCCTCATCTGAGAATCCAAGGCCCAGAGCATTCCAGTTATCTCTTAATAACAAGGCTCCCCAAAACAGAGTACCTTGAAACAATAACATTTTTTTTTTATTTCTCACAATTAATCTGTGGGTTTGTGGTTCTTCTGCAAGTCTTACCTGAGACCACCCATATGGCTACAGTCATATGACAGCTGGACTGGGCCAGAAGGTCAAGTGTAGCCTCTGTAACATGTCTGTCTATAAACAAGGGCACCTTGGTTTTCCTCCACACAGGTTCTCACCTGTCACTGGGCTGCGCAGACTCCCTCTCATGGTTCTCTCAAGGCAGAGAGTGGACAACAGCTGCAAGGTCTCTTAAGGCCTAAGCTCTAGAAATCACCCAGTGACTCTTCTGCCATATGCAATTGGTCAAAGAAGCCACAGGCCAGCCCAGTATCAAGGAAATGGAGAAACTCACTCTGCTTGCTAAAGATAGGCGGGACTACACCTGCTGCAAAAGAATAAAGACTCAGTGAGGCCTTATTCATCAGGGACCACACCAAGCATCTTGTCCACAATCATCCACTCAACTTGAAAATCCCAGAATAGGAACGGGCCAGTGTTCTCCTAATTCCCATTTTTGCCCAACCTGCTTCCCCCCAAGAGGAAGCCAGCAGTGAATGAGTCACCACACGTAATCGCAGTGGTAACACTGGCTGCATGACATGTGCTGCTGTGACCCTGGATGATAGCAGCTGTTGACTGGACCGGCACCACCTCATCTTCCAGTAGCTTTGGCTCTGGCAGCAGCGGCTCGTCCACCTTCCCACTCACGGCGTCCAGTTTGGCTCCAGCAAGCGGTATAATGCAGGACTCGAGAACTCCCCCAGGTCCCCAGACTCCATTAAGAAGCTGATTAAAATTTGATGCTCCCATTTAACACCTATTAGCAAACATAGTGCCCTTCTGCTAGGAGATAGAACTTGGAAAAGGGGCCTCCCAAGCTCCCAGCAGCACCCTTCGTGCCAGAGTAACAACCATTAGCTAGAAGAAAGATAAGAAGAGGTGGATGGGGAGAGGCAGGAGGGAGACATGGGGGCTGTGTGTCATTTACAAAACACCAGCTCTGCCGGAGCCCCAAAGTGGGACTGAGAGCTTGAGTCCTCAAGACAGTGAACAGTGGAAGCAGGTCAGTGATGAGAAATGGGCATTCAAGACGCTTCGGCCATCAGAGATTGTGAGAGGCCACAGTTCCTCCACCTGTCTTCCCATTAGGCAAAGTCTAAATTGCTCAAGCCCCTGAGAAGCTACATCATGGGGATGAATGTAACCTCTGTTCCTGAGGTCAGCTTGGGAATACCCCCTTCAAAAATACCAAAGGGAACATGGATCTGAGGGAAACTGGCAGCCCTCCATCTCTTCCTAGGTGGAATGACTTAAGGGCAGAGCACAACAAATTTGGGGTAGGAAGGAAGAGAATATCAGGCAAATGTTGACAGAGCACTTACCATGTGCCAGCCCTGGCATGCAGGGGGGCTTACTCAGGGCAGAAAACAGAATCGCTACACTCAAGAAGCATAATGATTTTACCAAGATCATGGGTGCACACACATCTACAGTGATGTGACAATAAAACAGGGTATTAATTAGAAAGAGCATAGAACTAGGGTTTGGGTCACAAATTTGACACTTACTAGCTTCATAAAGAACTAACACTTAGCAAAGACAGTACCTTCCTGTTGGGAGACAGAACTCAAAAGGGGGTTTCCTTGGTGACCTTGAAGGCCATAATGTTGACCATTGGGACACCCAACAAGTCATGTTTGCTCTTTAGCCTCAGCATCCTAATCTGTAAAATGGGGTGACAATATGAGCAAACAGGGCTGCACTGAGGCTGAGTAATAATTGTACATGGGCAAGCACACTGTTGTCAGCAGATACTCAAAGTCACAGCCTTGCACTCACTATGACAACAGTTAGAGGATGAGGCCACCTGCTCTGGGCTATGGAGCTTCCTGGCATCACTAAAGTAACATGGAAGATGAGATACCTTAATGTTTATTGGATTAGCTTTATTTCCCACAAGGGCCCCTCCCTGACACACAAACCCTTCCAATCCCACCCCATACCTATGGCTCCACCACATCCCAAAACAGGGAGCCATGATGGTCCTCGGGGGAGTCACTTTGGCTCGCTGGTAATTCGGTTGATCCCTCCACTCAGGATGTCCAAGAAAGCTAAGAAGAGGTAGATGGGGAGGGCAGGAAGGGCAGGAGGGAGACATGACCACTAGTGTCATTTACAAAACACTAGCTCTGCCTGAGCCCCAAAGTAGGACAGAGAGCTAGAGTCCTCCTCAAGACAGGTGCCCCATAGTGGCTGCGTGTAGATTATTTGAGGACTGTTTTGCTTATGTGTAGGGTCAGATATGCCAAAAAGTTGCACAGACCTTTTTTTTTGCTCATCAGCTATCATTGTGTTTGTGTATATAGTGTGTGGCCCAAGACGACTCTTCTTCCAATTATCAGCAGAGAAGAAGAAACGTTGAACGCCCCTGATACACATTCACTTCACCCCTTCAGAATCCTGTGTTAAAGGACTCCTCCCATCATCTCTGGCTCCTCTGTTGGCCTTTCCAATACCCAGCAGTCTTTGGCTTTAGGACCTAATACCCTTGGCTTCAAAGGAAGCCATAGAATACCCCTGTCTTCCCTTTTCACCTAGAACAAGCTTTGGCCGGCCCATGGCATGGAGCTCCCAGAGGGCACTGCAGACTACACACATCTCAGGGTCAGGGGAGGGGATGCCCGGCTGCACCCTGAGGACTGCATCTCCCTGGGATTATGGAGGAAAGGAGGAGCTTCTCAGCAGCTGTGCCTCAACGAGGGCCACGGCAGAAAGGGGGTTATGTCAGGGAAGGAATAAAGTGGACTTGAAGGTGAAGACCGGTGGCCAGGCCATCCCTCATAGCTGGAGAGCCAAGATGAGCTCTGTAGACAGTGGCAGCCCACAGAAAGTTGGGCACTTTTGAGCAGTAGGGAGATAAAGTGAAATTACTGTTTGGGGGAAGGTGCCCTGGCAGGGGTGGGGGAGGAGCCTCTTCTGGGAGGACAGCTTTGTGTGAGGTGTGCCCAGAACCACTCCCAAGGCCACCCCAGCATCTCCCAGCCTGAAGAGAGGCCTTCAGAAAAGACCACACAAAAGGCAGCAACGTGGTTTACCAGAGTCTTTTTTCAGGCTCGCCCATGATTCCTTGCTCTGGAGTCAAATCCAGATGCCCAGTGGATGACATACTCACCCCTTTTGCAAGTCACCTGCTCCACCCTGCCTCACCCACAGCCTCCAGGGTAAGCAGGTGCCCAGAAGGATGTCCTGTCGACACTGGGCTTGCCACATTCAGACTGCCCCAGCAGGGCATCAGGCTGAAAGGAATTGGATTCATATTATTAATAGTATTGAGTATTGGGTACCCCCTATCCAGCCCCTGGATGAAGGGCTTAACTACAACTTGAACGTCACTTAAGAAACACGAACAATGTAACAGTTTTTTTGGCACAAAATTTGTGCCGAAAAACCCAAACTCGGCACAAATTTTGTGCCGGAAAAAACTCGGCTTATACTCAAGTATATACGGTAATTATTTGTACCCTCATATCAATTGGAATTTAAAAACAAAATAAAGAGACTGGAGTTTAGAACCAAGATTAGAGCTCCTCTTTGTCACTTACTAGCTGTACAGCCTGGAGCATGTGGCTTAATCTTTCTGAGCCTTGGTGTTCTCATCTGGAAAGTAAGAACCCTAAACTCCCTTTGCAGGACACTGGTGAGATTAATGGTGTCTATAAAGCCTCTGTCAAAGCCAAATAAAATATAAATATGAATCTCTAAATTTTAAATGTTTTGTTTGAAAAGTAAATAATCTAGTTCTTTCCTTGAAGCATGTTTCAAAAAGGAAAGCAGAGCCAGATGGGATGGGGGAGGGAAGAATTGCAGCTCTGGGCATGCACACACACCAAAAGGTCTTCAGTATGTCTGAAGATCAAGTTTTATTAGAAAGAGAACTGTGACATATTATTTTGAGAGAAAGCTCACTGGCGCTGGTAAAGTTTTGACAAGCTGTGGTTGCAGTGGGTGAAAATCTTAGAGTCAGACCAGGTTGTTTCAGCAGCCAGTAGGTAAAAACCCGTCTTAGGGTTACGGCAGGCCATTTCAGCAGCTGGGCTTGTGGAAAATTAAATTCTTAGAGCAGGTGCTACATGCCCTGAGTGCTTTTTTTTCCCCTGCTCCCTACACGCTGATTTAGTTAGATATGACAAGAATGGCCCAATTTGTTTAATCACCTTCCACACCCCTGGCCTCTATCAGCCAGAGGCTCCACCCACCCCTACACGGCTATAGCATTAGACACCTGCTGGTCACCCCAGAAGAGCACAGGATGGGAGTCCCTAGCTCATAAGCAGCACTCAGTCAAGACTCTGGGACTTCAAGGATGGCCCCTTCCCTCCCCTCTGCCCACTGAGGTTTCCCACTTTACTGCCTCCATCCAGGCTCTCACAGGCTGCCCACCTATCCACCCAATCTGTTGTTGCAAACCCTTCCTGGTCTACCTGCCATGACTAGGTGAAGCCTCCTAAAGTGTCAAGAAACTTCCACAGCCCTCAGGATGTGCTACGCTGTTTTTGCTGGCTTTCCCAATCCCACTCTAATCTTTCTCCAGTCCCAAGGACTCCCTTCCCCACTTTGGACCTATAATCCAACTTGCCATCACCCCCAGACACCTCATTTATGCCACAACACCCGAGCAAATATAGTTTCCTCTGCTTAGATGACCCACTCTCCTTTCTGCCAGCACTGGGTCCAGGTGAAACCTTCATATACCCAGAGATGCAGGTCCATGCTACCTCCTCAGCAACGCCTTCCTGCGTACCCCTAGTGGACGCCACCGTCTTCCACTCTGTGGCAGGGATCTGCCATCTACAGCCCACAGGCCAAATCCAGCTACCATCTGTGTTTTCTATGGACCATGCGCTAAGAATAGTTTTGACATTTTTAAATGTTGGAAAAAAAATCAAAAGAATAATATGCCATGACACGTGAAGATTATGTGAAATTCAAATTTCAATGTCCATAAATAGTTTTATTAGGATAGAGCCATGCACGTTCCCTCAGGTACTATCTGAGGCCCCTTCCACGTAGCCACAGAGTTCAATAGCTGCAATAGAGACTGCGTGACCCAGAAAGTCTAAAACATTTACTGTCTGACCCTGACTCCGTGATGCTACAATTTCCATTTCAAATGGCTCTTGTACTAGGATCTGTCTTCTCTGTGCAACTCTGATCCCTGGGCCTGTTCCAGTCACTAGCAATAGTACACACTCGAGGTTCTATTCCACTGGGAACCCCTTCACTGGTCCCTGCGTCCGCAGGCAGACACGGAAGCCTGAGATCTGGTAACACCCATTTCTTCATCCCCCCACCCTTGTTGGTGGCCCAGCCTGTTGGAGACACTTTCTGAAGCAGAGAGCACACATGATTCTCCTGCCACAGGACCGAAACGATGGGCTGACAGAATAAGTGGACTTACTTCCGATCATGCAGTTGGAAAGGAGCAGAACAGAGCTTCAAATTCAGAACTTTCCTTATAGACTTCCCATCAACCCGCATCTCATCCAAACTCAGCCCACCCTGTGAAGGCGCCATCACAGCCCCGGGGCTGGGGAGCTAGAATTCCTTCAGCAGCAGAGTCCCAGGACCAGAAGAAACTCCCTCGGAATGTTTGTTGCGTGGGGTTTATAAGCGGCATTTGTCTAATAAAGTAATTTCTGAACATCTCACATCCCCTAATTACTTGTCACAATAATGTGAGGCATCTCCCCGCTTTTCCCGGGGCTGGCACAGCGCGAAAGCTCCCAGGCCTGGCAGGCGGTGGTAAATATAGCCGCTCGTTTACTCACCAGTGGGGTTGCCTGAACGCACAACAATACGGCCGCCACCCGGACACGTGCCAAGCCCGTGCCATGTGCATGGGGAGCCATGCTGTTTGGACCACATGGTGTCACTGACACTTCCCAAACCCAGCCCTAATTTGGAAGGGGGCACAGACTTATCCAACATGCTCTTAATGGGCCAGAATGGGTACTGTTCTTCGGGAGTCAGATTTGGATGTAATACAAAGAGGAACTTTTCTAATGACAAAGCCCTTTCAAGGGCAGTTTTTCACTCAGTGAGGATAATCTGGCTTCCGAGGTTCCTAGTCTATGTTCTGTACTTAGGAAGCTTCGACCCCCTTCTCAGCCTCTGGGAGCTGCTCAGGTTGGAAGCACAGAAGAGCTGGGTGGGGCTGGGTTGTGGGAGGAAAGCAGAGCTCTTACACAACCTCTCTGCAGCCGTCCTCATGTTCAGCCCAGCACTTTCTTTAGGGTCTAATGCAAGGTCACCACCACTGCCTCTCAGGAGAATCAGTAGCAGAACTGTGGGGTGGTGACATACCACGTGGGCAGTCTCGACTCTTTTCTTTATGGGCCCACACTCCCACCCCTCACCAGCCATCTCTCCTGTGCACCCTGCCCCCCGACTCCCTGACAGCCAGCACCCACACTTGGCCTTGTCCTGAGCCTTCACTTCCCAAATTATGGTCAAGAGGTACTGACCTCAGGTACTGTCTGAGGCCCCTTCCACGTAGCCACAGAGTTCAAGTGTTCTTTCCATATGTGTATGTTAACAGAGGTATTCCCAAATTTTCCACAAAACAACCCTACCCAAGTACCTTCTAGACAGCAGAAAACAAACTCCTCTAGGCAAATGCTCATTCTCAGTCTTGCTAAAAGAGTCCCTCCACCTTGCAAGATTCTAGGTAGGTACAAAACTGAAATATCTGGGTGGGTAGTATTTGACAGCTCATCCCAATGTGGGGGTTCCTTCTTGGGGTCACAGAACTCCCCTGCTCTCTGCAGTCATTCTGGGAAACACAGGACTTGTGTGTGGTCACAGCATTGTCTTTAGAGCCCAGCTATCTCAGCACAATGGTATTTGCTGAGCATGAGACTTCTTGACTGAAACAAGCTTTGGACAAGCCAACAGTTAGTGCCCTTAGGAGCAGATAGAAAGGCCAGGTTTCTGCTGAGCAGACGTCTACATCTCTGATTCCCAACACCTCTGCCCAGCCACCTAGGTCCCCCTGAGTTTTCCCCTAGTGAATGGCTTTTCTCTCGCTGATTCTTCCAGAAGACTGTGTTTTCTTTATTACTACTCCCTCCCCTGTTCAAACTGAAGTTGCCTGCTGTCCGTTGGCAAGCCTAGATATCAAAGTATAGAATTAGTCCAACTTGCACTGACATTACATCTCTGCTGAGTATTAGCAATGTAACTTGGTACACAATAAACCTCTCAGGCTCAATTTGTTTACCAGTAACATGAGGATCATATTACTCCTACTTCTAATAGACAGCAGTCACTTTGCCTAGGCAGCAACCAGTCTCCCATGATCTAGCATCAACACCATGATTTTCCTTTGAGGAACCCATCATTCTCACACCCAGGCAATGCAATTTAAATAGGGCTGATCCCTTTATTGGAGCAAATGGGAAGATAGAGCTGGGCTGGCCAGGGAGGGTGCTGTAACTCTCTGGTCACAGTGATTGGCTCAGGAAACATCATGTGACACAGGCAAGCCAATGATAGCCTTGGGATTTTTGTTACACCTCTCTTTCCTTGGGAATTACTACAAAGGTTAGAGTACAAGTGTAGAAGTGCTATTGTCCATCTTTGTCACCACATAAGGTGTGCCCATCTGAGAATGATTCCAACACAGAAGAAATTAGAACTAATAAGAAGGAGAGAGAGAAACTCTTTAGAACATTAGTTAAGGGCCTAAATCTAGTCTGAAGTTTATCCTTGACATGAGCTCATCCAGTGACACAACCTAATAATTTTCCTCTTTAGTTTAAGCTAGTTTGTGTTGAGTTTCTTTCAATGGCAGCTAAAATTCCTGACTAATACACCACCTCAGGGCTCTTGTCAGAATCAAATGAAACAGCATATACAATCACCAAGCAGACCGCTGGCACCTAATAGGAACTCATTAAATATTAGTCACCTTCCCAAACAAGAGGAGGCAGGGAAAAGTGCCAGTGGACACAAGATGGAGAACACAAGAAAGATGTATCATCAACAGAGCAAGAGCCTGGAGGAGCCAAGAAGTGGTGAGATCAAAGCATGGGTGGGAAACTTGGCCCAAGCAGAAAAAGGGACATTTCTTCCTTGGAGGCAGCAGAAAGGAACCTTGGGAAATGAAAAAAGGCTGAGGAGGGGAGGAGGGATAGTGGGGGCCTTCACGGCAGATCGCTTAGTCTCCTTGCAGTTGAAGTTGGGATTCTCTGTAAAGTGGGGCAGGTACCTGGGTGGTGGTCTCAGAGGCTGTGTACAGTATAGTAAGGTTGGATCAACAGCCATCACCTACCTTTAGAGTTTTGAAAAGAAAATACTGTATCATGCCTCCCATGAAACTAGTTCATGGACCCAAGCCCAGGAATACCCTCGTGCCTAAAACACACAGGTCTCATTTGGGGAGGATTCCTGCTGAGTCCAGCCTCCTATCTGTCCTGATTCTGCTAAGAAAGAGAAATTGGTTCACAATAGAAGCTATTCTTCCACTTACCTTCTCTCTATGCTCATGGGGTTCACTTTGCCTGCAATAATCTCTGCCCCTCACCCAACACACCTACAACCTACAGCCTCACAACCCACAACCCTCCACCTGAGGTCACCCATGGTTATCCTATTAGCATTCAAGGCAAATTGTTCCAATGCTCAATTCCATCTTTTCTTCCTCTAAATAAGAGGTTGGCAAACTTTTTCTGGAAAGGTCTACATGGTACATATTTTAGGCTTTCTGGGCCATATGGTCTCTATCACAACAAACTACTCAACTTTGCAGCTGTGGAGCAAAATTAGCCACAGAAAACATGTAAACAAATGAGCATGGCTGTGTTCCAATAAAACTTTATTTATGGACACTGAAATTTGAATTTCACGCAACATTCACATGTCATGAAATATTATTCTTCTTTGGTGTTTTTCTCAATCATTTCAAAATGTAAAACTCATTCTTAGCTCACAGACTATATTCAAAAATAGGCAGTGGAGCAGAGTTGGCCCCAGAGTTGGCCCAAGGGTCATCTTTGCCAGCCTCTGCTCTAAGTAATAACAGCAGTGGCTGCCATGTGTTAAATTCCTGCTCCACACAAGATCTTCTACTTCTATTTCCTTACATAATGGGTACTCCAGCCTTATTAGGTCAGTAGGATTATCCCCATTTTCTAATATGGAAAATTAGAGTTTCAGAGGGCCTCTGTGATTTGCCAAGAATATCCTGCCTGCCCGTGGAAAAGCTGGGCTCCACGTCAGTCTGCCCCTAAGTCTTTCTACTGCCCCATACTCCTTCCAAAGCCTCTCACCCTCTCTAAGCCCCCTCCCTGCACTGCCTCCTGCTGATCTGAGTTGTAGTTATCTGTAATCTTGACTTAATTCCTCCACAGAGGAATAAGTCACCCAAGGGCAGGAACGTGTCCAATCTATCCCTCCTTTTGCTGCCTCGCTGCTTCTCCACTCCTCTTCCTTCCTCATTCTCTCTCTTTCATTTCCCCTCCCCTTCTTCCTGTCTCTTGCTCTTCCCCCACCTCCCTTCCTTCCTCCTCCTCCTCTTCCTTCCTACCTCTTTCCCTTCTCTCCCTCTCCTCTCTCTTACCCTCCTTCTCCTTCCTCCCTTTCCTCCCTCTCCCTTTCCCTCCCCTTTCTCCTCTCCTATCCACCTCCCTCCCCTCCCTTTCCTCTTTCTCCTCCTCTCCCTCCTCCTCTTCCTCTTCCTCCTCCTTTTCCTTCCTCCTCTTTCCCCTTCTCCCCTCCCTTTCCCTTCTCCCTCCTCCCCTCTCCCTCCTCCTCTACCTCCTCCCTTTTCTACCTCTGTCCATCCCCTCCCCTCCCTTTCTTCTCCATCCCTTCTTCCCCTTCCCTTCTTTGTCCTCTCCCTCCTCCCTTTCCTCTCCCTCCTCCCTTTCCTCTCCCTCCTCCTTTTCCTTCCTCCTCTTTCCCCTTCTCTTCTCCTTTTCCTTTCTTCCTCCTCCCCTACCTCCATGTCCATCTGCTTCCTCCTCCTCTCTCTTCTCCTCCCCACCCTCCTCTTCCTTTTCAGCCCATCTTCTCTTCTTCCTCCTCCTCCTCTCCCTCCTCCCCAGCCTATATATACAGAGCCTGATGGCACCTGAACTCTTTCCAGAGCCTCATAAACTTCCTTTAACTTGGGAAGCCCAGAGTGGTGCTAGAAACCAGCAGTGCAATTATAGGGTTTTTAAACTGCCAGGCTCTTTTGTGTTCATTTCCCCCAGGGCCCTTCTGAGGCCAGGATCCTGTTGGGGCAAGGAAGAAGGAGGTGTGAGCACTGACCTTCATCAAGGCAGAGCCAGTTTCCAGCTAAAGCAGCAGCTGCTTGTTGGGGACCGAAGAGGAGGAGCAGTGGGAAAGGTGGATTCAGGGTTCTACATCCTCAAGTTGGAACCTGAAAGTGGCCAGAGTTGAAGATCTCCACATGACCAGGGACAGGTGGGTGTGTAGTGCAGAAGGACAAACCTCAAAGTTAAGTTCATCTCCGTGGCAGAGAAGCCTGGGACCAGCCCTGCCTACCTCTCCAGCTGTGTCTCCAGGGAGGTCACCTGAAGGCCTGAGCACATGTCTATCCACTAGGCAGCCTGTGATATTGCAAAGCTTTTCTTGGCTTTGTGTGTCTATCTTTTTTCCCTCCAGATGTTGTTGTTGTTGTTGTTGAGACACAGTCTCACTATGTCACCCTTGGAAGACTGCTGTGGCATCAAAGCTCACAGCAACCTCAAATTCTTGGGCTTAACTGATTCTCTTGCCTCAGCCTCCTGAGTAGCTGGGACTACAGGTGCCTGCCACAATGCTCAGCTATTTTGTTGTTGTTGTTGCTGTTGTCGTCATTGTTGTTGTTGTAGTTGTCATTGTTGTTTTGCAGGCCTGGGCCGGGTTCAAACCCGCCAGCCTTAGTGTATGTGGCTGGTCCTCTAGCCACTGAGCTCCAGGTGCTGAGCCCAGATGTAGCTTCTTGAGGCTCACGCACTGTGAATTTTATGTGCCCATAGTGGGGTAGTCAGCCAGCGTTTGCTGAAGGAAGGACGAAATAGCCCAAGAGAGGCAGGCGAGGCCTGCAACGTGCAGGGTAAAAGGATTCCCAGTGAGTGGACCTCACACATGGCCTGGCCAAACTTAGGGATGGCTGCTTGGCAGCATGCCAGCTCTGGATTGGGGTGGGTGGTGGCAGGATGTGGCAAGGACTCAGGAATTTGGTGAAAAGGTAGCTGGGCCCCCTCATGGCTCAAGTCACCAGGCTCATCTGGGAACTGCAGGACTGGATGCAGCACAGAAATGACTGAGCACTCACTCCACAGCTCTGCCCTGCCCTCTAGGACTAGCAATCTGCGCCACCAAGGGCTTGGCCCCCCACAGAGCAGAGACAGACAGTAGTTGCTCCTCTGGTCTCTAGAGCTCATTTCCCAAAAGCACAGCATGTCACAGCTGGAATGGACTTCAGGGCTGTTCTGGGCCAATCTCCTAAATCAAAACTGCAGGACATGGATACCCAGCGCTCTGATGGGCAGTGTCCTGCTGTCCTGGCAGGAAGAAGCACTCTGTCCTTTGGGGTCTGCCCCTCATTCCTCAAAGAAAACAGGCTCTGCATCCTGACAGAACTGACAAGACCGCTGGCTGGACAGGTTCTGTGACCCTGCCTGGGCCACACAGATCCGGTCCAGGCGTACAGGACATCCTGACAGCCCTTCCCAGGCCTGTCCATATATCAGAAGCTTTGGTGGGGTGCTTTATAAGCACACTGCTGGGTCTGGCCCCGAGAGTTCAGTTCTGCCCTGATGGTCTGGGGTGAGTCCCAGAATCTGTATTTTTACCAGCCACTCAGGAGAGGCTGAGGCCGCCCTTCAGATCATTGTTAGGGAAAAGAAGGCTCTGGATTCCTCTCTTTATTGATAAATGATGAACAGTCTAGAAATGCCAAGGGACACAATGCTGAGAACCTGCCCTTCCTCAGCCTTCTCCTGATAGTTTATTAATGACCTCCTCTCCATCCTCCCCTCTCCTTCCCCCCTCCTCCTCTCAATAACTCCCCTTCTGCCCTCTCCTCTTTTTCTCCCTCCCCTCCCTCTCCTCTCCTCCCTTTCTTCCTTCCCCTCCCCTTCCTCTTCTTCTCCCTCCTCCCCTCCCTCCTGTCATCCCCACAGAGTAAGGGTGTGGGGTGCAGAGTCCTCCTTAAGCCCCTCTTTGGCTGGAAAGTTCTGTCCTATCCTTCTGAAGGAGCCCCTCTGAAACTGTACCCTCTGGGGTATCTGAGTGGCCCAGCCTCCATTCTCAAGGTCTCTGCCTGCCCCTGCCCAGCAATTCATGCCCTGCCCCCATAACCAGAAAGGCCTAATCCCATTCAAGGTCCTATGCTGGACAAGGGAGAAGTCTCTCTGCACTGGGTCTCGGTGAATACTCCCAACCATCCTACTGGGTGGCTTTTATTATCCCATTCTACAGATGAGAAAACTGAGTTTCTGAGAGGCACAGTGCTCCCCAGGTCATCCAGCTGGTTGACAGTAAAGCCCGGCACCCCTAGCTGCAGATGCAAGACAAGCATTCCCAGCTCCTCCCCATGGCCTGTGGCAGTGGTCATCATTCTGACCATAGCAGGTGACTACAGACTAAATGTTTCCCTTCCAGGTGAGCTGAGAGATCTCCAAGACAGAAGAAAGGCAGGCTGTGGGTTCTAACCCCAGTGGAGCTCAGAAGGATAGCATCTAGATCACCCCACTCTGCCAAGCCCCAGCTACCGGCCAAGAGGGAGATTGTGCTGATATAGTACACCTCCACACATCCGGCTGCGGACCAGGGGAACAGACGGAGCTCATGATCCTAAAGTGCTAGATGAAAGCCCATTAATAAACTTCCTGGCAGGGCCCAACCTTGAACTGCACAGGGGTGCACCATTCATAAATCTCTGGTGCTCGGTGCTCCAGCTTCTGCACCACAGCCTGCAGGAAAGGGAGGGCCCAAGCAGCCTACATAAGAGGCCTGGAGAGGAGCTGGGCTGTGCCAAGCCCTCCAACCCTGGGTGCTTCTGTCTAGACTCAGGAGCAATGGGAACTATGTAAGACACCTGGGCTATTCGGGGGCTCCCAGGGGTCCTGCACCTGTGAAGCTTAAACAGCTCACGCAGTTTCCAGGCTGGTTTCTCATCTAGAAAATGGGCCAGGTCATGGCTAAGATTCTTCCAACTGCACTATTCCAAGATGCCCATGAAAACCTCACTGTGAGACTCAGTTTCCCCTTTGGCAGGGTAAGGAACTAACTTATATTGAAGATCTGCCGAGACCCAGAGGCACCCTGCACAATCTGCTTCAACAAATCCCTCAATCACTCGGATAAGTTCTATTGTGATCCCCATTTTGCGGGGGTGAAAACTGAGGTTCACAACAGTAAAATAACTTTTCCCACAGAGATATTCAAGGGCAAAGTTAATGGCTCAGGTCTCTTTAGAACATGACAGGATACAAGTGAACGAAAATAATGACAGAAGTGTAGTTCTAACTCTGGCTGCTGAGCCCGGAAAGACTCAATATGTTCCCAACGATGGTAATTTTGTCCCCCAGAGGACATTTGATGTTGTGGGTTATCAGAGCCAGGGAGGAGAGGATGCTACCGGCATCTAGTGGGTAGAGGTCAGGGATGCTGCTAAATGTCCCACAATACACAAAACAGCACCACGACAAAGAGTCATTTGTTCCAAAACATAAATAGGTTCAAGGGGATAAACCCTTCCCAAGAGCCACTGAAGCCCGAGCGGACCCCGCTCTGCCGTGAGCCACCTCTGAGGCAGGGCCATTCCCAGGGTGTCTTGTGGAACACTCACTGGGTGTAAACGGCTGTATGGAGGATGGGGTAGGGGCTGGGGAGCTGTTCAGACAACTCTGGGAAACAATGGATTCAACAAAACCAGATGTCTAAGATGGTGACTTTAATCTTTTGTATTAACCCAGATAGAGTTGAAACACATTCTTCTGGGTAAAGTATCACAAGTATGGAAAAGCAAGTATCTAATATATTCAATACTAATATGAAGCTAGTCGATGATCTAATTCATGCCCACATGGGAGAAAAATTCATTTCAATTCAAGTTAGGGGGAGCGGTAATAAGGAAGGGGGAGAAAGGGGTGTTGGGGTGCTCCCATTTAATGGGAACAATTTAGGGGAGTAGGCATGCCTTTTGGGTGCAGGACACAACTACAAGAGGGACTCTACCTCACAAATTCAAATATTGTGATCTGTTTGTACCCTCACATTAACCTGAAATAAAAATAAAAATAAAAACTCTCTGATAATGAGAACAAAAATTAACATGTCTTTAGTGTAGGACTTCTCAGCATGTTTATTTTTGTGGTGGTCTGTCTTCAATGTCCACTTCAAACACGAATCTAAGTGTTGCCATGAAGGGATTCTGTAGATGTGATTAAAGTACATAATCAGTTGGCTTCAAATAAGGGGGATTATCCTAGATAATCTGGGTTGACCTGATTCAATCAGTCCAAAGACCTAAAGGGCAGAGCTGAGATTTCCCTGAGGAAGAAATTCCACCTGCAGAGAGCAGCTTCACCCCATGCCTGAGAAGTTACGTTGGGACTTCAGACCTGCCTAGCCAGCTTCCATAGTCATGTAAAGACAGGTGTCCAACCTGCAGCCCGTGGGTAGCACATAGATCCTTTGAGGCCTATTTTGCTTATCTATGGTATCAGATAATACAAAAAGTATACATAGACCTTGATTTTTTTGCTCATCAGCTTTTGTTAGTGTTTATGTATTTACAGTATGGCCCGAGAAAACTCCTCTTCTTCTAATGTGTAGCAGAAAAGAAGAAAAGTTGGACACACCTGAACTAATTCCTTTCCATAAGTCTCATAATATGTACCTCCTACTGGTTCTGTGTCTCTAGTTGAATGCTGCCTGAGACAATCTGAATCATGTCCTCTAAGCACAGAATGTAGACCATTGAAATGATAATTCCCAAACTGATTTGGACAGTAGAGCCTTGAATTTGAGGAGCATCTCATGGGATTTGTGTTTGGAAGAGATAGCGCGCTCTCTCGCTCTCTCTCTCTCTCTCTCTCTCTCTCTGGCAAATACTGATCTAAGCAAACTGGGCAAATCAACCATGAAAGACCCAGCTTCTGAGGGTGGTGTCAGGAGTACAACTTTGTCCTCCCACTGTGGGGAGAAGGCCCTTACCACTACCTTGGCTACACACAGAACATATCCTCCACATGAGTGCTGAGGTCAAGTGGAACTTACTGTGATTGACACCTTGGGGGCCCAGACCTTTGCTCTCAGCCAATAGCCTCTAGATCAGAGCTAATAAGCCCCCAGCCCTTTGGAGAGGGTGTAAAGACAAAATGAGATGGTTTATGCAAAGCACCTGGCACACAGTGGGTGTTCACCCAGTGCCAACGCCCTCCTCTCTCCTCCCCTTTGACGACAAGCTGTGCTAAAACAGGCGTCCTACTATATAAGGAATAAGCAATGTTTTAAAAGCACTCAAAATGTGCAGCACTTGCCAAAAGATGCTACGGAGCTCTCTGAAGCCCGTGGCCCACCCTAAATTTAACAGGCCCATGTTTACAAACCCAAATCCATGCCTCTCACAGGCTCCCACACACATCCCAGCTGTCCTGCCAACAGCTCTGCTTGGAGAGTCTCAGGCAGTGTCACCAGCAGCTGGTGCCTCTCAGAGTGTTCCCGACACTAGGCCCCCAGGCAGCTACTCATGTGAGTGGGAGAGAGAACTTGAAGACACTTCTGCCACCTGGAGACCCCCAGGACCCCAAGCTGGAGCGTTCAGGCCAGGGCTATGAAACCAAGACATGTGAAAAACTCTAGCAGCTGAGAGCTGGGGAGCTGAGCATACTGCAGCTCTCTGGGGCCCTGGCTTTTTCTGTCCGCCCTTTCCTCTTTCTCTGTATACGCTCAGGCTCAGGCTCACACAGCACCTGGGCTGCCTCCGAGTCATCTGTCCTCAAACAATCCAATCACAGTGAACACGGCTGAAAACCAGGAAGACTCACAGCCCCTTGATTGTGGTCGGTGCTCTGAAACGCTCGCAGCTCGCACAGGAGAGAGCAACGCAGCCCTCGCTTGGACCTTACTTACCCTTCCTTCCAGCACTGTTTCTCCATCTTTAGGGACATCTGAATCACCAGGACAGCTTGTTAAACAGAGATGGCTGGTCCCGCCCCCAGAGTTTCTGATTCAGCGGGTCTGGGATGGAGCCCAAGAACTGGCATTTCTGACAAGTTCCCAGGTGAAGCTGATGCTGGTGGTCCAGGGATCGCTGCTTTACAGCCGTGATAAGCCAAGTCGCTGACTCACTAGAACCAGATCATCGAGTGTGTGTGCGTGTGTAAGAGTGTGTGTGTGTGTGCATACGCGCATGTGTATGTGTGCTGGGGGCGGGGCAGATGCTGATAGTGGTGAGGCCTGCCAAAGCCAGGTTTTCTGACAGCTGCAGGAAGTGACAGTTGACAGCCTGAGAACACGCAAAGAGACAGCAAACTATAAAAAGCAGGCATAAGAACTCAAAACGCAAAGCAGTCTGAAGCCATCTCAGTGCGATAAAATTATTACACACCCCCAAATAAATCCTGAGGAAGCAGTCTCCACAAGCACCGTATAGTCATCACACTCACAGAGGAGACCCCAAACTACGAAGAAAGTGATTCGTAGACTGCTTTGGCGCATAAGGAAACATAAAATTAATTTTCTAAAAATCGACATCTAATTTGTTGGCAATAAAATCATCCGGGTGTTTAATGGATGATATAATGGAAGGATGGAAAAAATTTCTCTGTGAACTAATTTATTTACTAATCCAAGTTCCTAGCATTTTACTCTGTGTGGACACCCGTGTACATGTATGCACCCACACGTACACACGAGTTCGTTTTTTGTACAAACACATTCTCTACCACTAATTGCTAATTGCTGCCCATTCTCAGGTCCAATCTTAAACACTATTTCCTTTTGGACTCTCCCAGAAAGTTAGGTCCCCAGTTAAAGCTCCCTTAGATTCATAATTGTATCTTTAATTATCCCAACTCTTTCTTCTCTACCTGACTGGAGGGAACAGGGTCATGACAGCTTTTCTCCAAATTGTTTCCACTCCCTACTAGGCAAGAACACAGTAGGTGCTCAGTAAATATGCCTGCAGGAATACTCACATCCTTGCCCACTTTCCTTTACACACACACACACACACACACACACACACTCTCTCTCTCTCCTTAACAAAGACAGAAAATGTAGGTCAAGGAGCATAGGTACATGCCTTGAGGCAGCCCCACATTCTGATTCTGTGTATGCCTGTTAGCAAGGGAGTGCAACAGTCCTCCAGAGAGAACCCTCCTCTCCCAGCTCCTGGTTTTAATCAGAATTTGCATATTCTGGGTGAGGAGGGTGTCAATTATTAATAGATCATTCCTCCCCAAGTGTCTACCCCTTGACTGCTCCGAATGAAGCCATCTCCTAGCCCTTGGTGCCCCCGTCCCTGCCCCTGCATGCATGCTCCTTAGTCTCTCCCTCTGGCTAATCACCCTGAGGAGGACGGGGCTCTGCCCTCTGCACCGGGAACACCAGCAGCCAGAAAATGAAGCACAAAACAGACGGAAGAAGAGAGAACCACACCTCCCGTGATTGATTCATCGCCTATACATAAAGAGTACTAATGAGAATGAGCCTACGTTAATCATTAGCAGGAACCCCCTCCCCCCATGGGCTAGAGAAGGAGGGGAGAACTGGCCCGCTTCCAAGGACATTGAAAGGGTTCCTGCCACTCTCCCCTTACAACCCCATCTTCCTCCCCACCACACCAGGTGAGCATGAATCCACTTCTTGAGAACTCTGGAGAATTTCCTAAGTTCCTGAAGATCCCTCCCCCCATACTGACATAGTGTGGGATGACCCAGGGACTGCCTCAGCCCGTGAAGACAGCTTTTCTCATTTCTTTTTTGGCCAGATTAAAATGGGTTATAATTCTCCCAAAAACTTCCACCCAGAAGTTTTTTTTTCAAGGGAGAATACATGTTGAGGAAGTCATTTCCCCAGTTGTCAGGATACACTAGATAATTCTATGATAACAAACTCTCTAAAGTCTCCTGGACTTTCAATGACAGAGAATTATTTCCCACTGTGCCGCATGCCTGTCACGGGTGGGTGACGGCTCTGCTCCAAGAACCAGGCTGAAGGAGCAGCCCCTGCTAGAGACTGCCACTGTAACGATGGAAGGGGTGTGAACACTTGTGACTTCTACAGCTTCTTAACTGGCTAACACAAGTCACATGGCCATGCTCCAGGTCAAAACAGTGGGCAGAGAAGTTCCCCAGAGAAGAGAACGATAAAGAAAAAAGGACACCAAATATGAGTGAACGCAATCTACCATAACCCTGGACTTCCCAGGCTCTCATCATCCTTAGAAAACATTTATACGCAGGAACCAGCCATGTCACTGTCACCCTCAGCACCATCATTCCCCATCACCATTTTCACCAACCTCATCCCAATCGCATCAACATCCTCAACAACAACCTGACGTCATTATTACCACCCATCTTAACCCAGGTTCCCTGGAAAAGAGAGACTTCACAGGGCAGACACTCACCTGCTAATACTTTATTGAGGTGTGTAATGCCAGGGAAACTAGAGAACAAGGCAGGGAAAAGAGGGAGCAAACATAGGGGGATGATTCATAACAAATGCAACAGGCTGTTCAGTCTTGAAGATCATCTTCTGATCTTAGTAGTTCATCTGATAGAAAAATACAATTAGAGAGTATAAGACCCAGGGTTCAAGAGCACAATAGGGTGATTATGGTTAAAAGTAATTCATGCTAAAAAAATGCCAGGAAGGCTATGTTAACCAATGTGATGAAAATATGTCAAATGGTCTATAAAACCAGTGTATGGTGCCCCATGATTGCATTAATGTACACAGCTATGATTTAATAAAAAAAAAATAATAAAATAATAAAAAATAAAAGTAATTTATGATTTTTTTTGAGATGGATTCACACTCTGTTTCCCTGCAATAGAATGCTGTGGCATCATCACAGCTCACAGTAACCTCAAATTCTGGGACTCAAGAGATCTCTTGCCTCAGCCTCCCCTCAGCACCCACCATAACACCCAGCTCATTTTTTTCTATTTTAGTAGAGATGGGGTCTCACTCTTGCTCAGGGTGGTCTCAAATTACTGAGCTCAAGTGATCTACCCACCTCAGCCTCCCAAAGTGCTAGGATTACAAGCATGAGCCACCATACCAGGCTATGATATATTTTAAAATAGCTAAAAGTGTGGAATTGGAATGTCCTAACATAAAGAAATAATAAACACTTGAGATGATGGATTTGACCATTAGCCTGATTTGATCATTACACATTGCACACCTGTATCAAAATGTGACATGTACCCCATAAATATATACAACTATTATTTACCCATAACAATTCTTTATAAATAATAGATAAATAAATAATTCATTGGATGCATCTCTTAATTATTTGTGAAGAGTAATGGAAAATAATTTATTTGCTTCCTCTTTCCTGGTCCCATCTCTCACTGGTCAAAGTCAACTCTATAGAACATTTCCTCTGTTGATCTTCCAAGATATGTAAATTGATCTCTCTAACCAACCTAGAAAAAAGCCGGTTTCTAGGGGTCAAGGGCACTGGCACAGCTGCCAGTCTGCCCTGTTATACAGCACCACCTTCTAAGATCCTCATCTTTGTGATGCTGACATAAGTGACAGCAAACTGTTTTTACTGCTGTGGGAACAGCAGTGTGAGCTCTTCTAAGGCTGTTCAATGAGAGAGCAAGGCAGGTGGCCAGGGCTGAGATAGAGCAAGATGTGGCCAAATGGATCTGAGGTGGCCTGTGAACTGAGTCCAGTACCATCTCAGACCCACTCACGTGTGTAATACACATATGTAGATGCCATATTCGAACAGGACACCTTTAATTCCTCCCTAAGAGGTGACATGCTTATCCAAGTATTCAAGGTGGTGGCAAGTGGCATTCTCTTATAGATGGTAAAAGAAGGTCTTAGTTCATCTTCTATTGCTAGGGTCCTCAAACTTTTTGAACTGAGGGCCAGTTCTCTGTCCCTCTGACCGTTGGAGGGCCAGACTATAGCTTAAAAAACAAACTATGAACAAATTCCTATGCACACTGCACATATCTTATTTTGAAGTAAAAAAACAAAACGGGAACAAATACAATCACACCGCCGCATGTGGCCCGCAGGCCGTAGTTTGAGGACCCCTGCAACTGCGCAACTTATAAAGAAAATTTACTTAGCTCACAGTTCTGGAGGCTGAGAAGTCCAAGATCAAGGGAGTAGCATCTGGTGAAGTCCTTCTAGCTATGTCACTAGGTCACACCCTTGGTTTCCTCTGCTGAAAATGCTCTTCCATTCTCTGTCATGTGAGCAGGGTGACAGTTTTACAAATCTTTTCATTTTGCTTCCTTATGATCATAAATTCCATTTTTAAGTCATTTTTTCCTTTGCAGCCTAATGTAAGCAGTTAAAAGTAGCCATGCAGTAGCTTGGATGCTTTGCTGCTTAGGTATTTTTTCCACTCAGTATTCTAATTCATTGTTCTTAGGTTCTTCATTCCATAAAGCCCTCAGTTGTGGACATATTCCAGCCATGTTCTCTGCTGGTTTATAACGAAAATGGTCTTTATTCCAGCTTCCAAAACCTCGTTCTTCAGTTCCCTCTGAAATTTTTACTGTTCATATTTCTTTTCTTTTCTCTCTTTTTTTTTTTTTTTTTTTTTTTGAGACAGTCTAACTTTGTCACCTCAGCAAAGTGTCATGGCATCATAGCTTACAGCATCCTCAAATTCTCAGGCTCAAGTGATTCTCTTGCCTCAGCCTCCCAAATAGCTGGGACTACAGGCACCTGCCACAATCCCCAGCTATTTTTAGAGCTGAGGTCTTGCTCTAGCTCAGGCTGTTCTTGAATGAACTCCTGAGCTCAGGCAATCTACCCGCCTTGGCCTCTGCAAACTGCTAGGATTACAGGCATGAGCCACTGTGCCCAGCCCTGTTTTTTTGTTTTGTTTTTTTTTTTTTTTTCGAGACAGAGTCTCACTTTGTCACCCTTGGTAAAGTGCTATAGTGTCATAGCTCACAGCAACCTCAAACTCTTGGGCTCAAGTGATTCTCTTGCCTTAGCCTGAGTAGCTGCAACTATAGACACCCACCACAATGCCTGTCTATTTTTTTTCAGAGATGGGGTCTCACTCTGGCTCAAGCTGGTCTCAAACTCCTGAGCTCAAGCAATCCACCTGGCATCCCAGAGTGCTAGGATTACAGGTGTGAACCACTGCACCCAGCTCATATTTCTATCAGCATTCTGGATGCAACCACTTAACCAGTCTCTAAGGAGTCCAAATTTTATCTAGTCTTCTTGTCTTCTAAGCTTTAACCAGTATAGGCTTTTTATAACCTGCTCCTCCAAACTTTTCCCTAGTATCTTTCACATTTTCAGGTATCTTTACAGCAACAACCCCATTTCTTGATACTAATCTTCTGCCTTAATCTGTTTTCTGTTGCTATAACTGAATACTTGAGACTGAGTAATACAGAAAGGGAATTTATTTCTTACCATTCTGGAGTATAGGAAATCCAAGGTCAAGGGGGCACATCTGGTAACGGTCTCCTTGCTAGTGGTACCTTCATTTTTGTCCTTCCCCCCCCCCTTAATTTTTGAAAATGCTTTATACTGAATATGGAGTTCTAAGCCAATATTTTTTTTTCTCTTTCTGATTTTAAATGCGTTATCTCATTCTCTTCCGCAATATTTTTATGAGAACTCAGCTGTTATTCTTACCATCAGTCCCTCACATGCTGCCTTTTAGACTTCTTACCTGACTGCCTTGATGCCTTTTCTTCCTTCTCTACTGGTTTTATTAGTTGCAAAGTATGTAATATTCTTAGTATTTATCATCCTTCAGGTTTGCTATACTTTTTAGATTTATAAATTGCTAGTTTTAATAAAATTTGGAAATTTTTGGTCAGTGTTTATTTAAATATTTCTCCTCCCCATGCTCTTGCTCCTTTTATTTCTGGGACACCCATTACACAGATTCTAAACTCCTTAACATGTCTTTCAAAGGTTAAGAAAAAGTCTGTTCTTCTTTTGCTTTAATATTTTTCTTTTTTTTTTTATTGTTAAATCATAGCTGTGTACAACAGGGCAATCAAGGGTTACAATGTGATGGTTTCATATACAATCTGAAATATTCTCATCAAACTGTTCAACATAGCCTTCATGGCATTTTCTTAGTTATTTTATGTAGACATTTATATTCTGCATTTAGTAAGTTTCGCCTGTACCCATTCTAAGATGCACCGTAGGTGTGGCCCCACCCATTACCCTCCCTCCCTTCCCCTTCCTTGGCCCTTTCCCCATATTCTTATGCTATAGTTGGGTTATAGCCTTCATGTGAAAGCTAAAAATTAGCTTCATAGTAGGGCTGAGTACATTGGATACTTTTTCTTCCATCCTGAGATACTTTGCTAAGAAGGATATGTGCTAGTTCCATCCATGTAAACATAAAAGAGGTAAAGTTTCCATCTTTCTTTAAGGCTTCATAGTATTCCATGGTATACATGTACCACAGTTTGCTTCTCCATTCATGGGTCGATGGGCACTTGGGCTTCTTCCATGACTTAGCAATTATGAATTGAGCTGCAATAAACATTCTGGTACAGATGCCTTTGTTATATTGTGATTTTTGGTCTTCTGGGTATAAACCTAGTAAAGGAATTATAGGATCGAATGGCAGGTCTGTTTTTAGGTCTCTAAGTATTCTCCAAACATCCTTCCAGAAGGAATGTATTAGTGTGCATTCCCACCAGCAGTGTAGAAGTGTCCCCTTTCCTCCACATCCACGCCAATATCTCCGGTTTTGGGATTTTATTATGTGGGCTACTCTTACTGGGGTTAGGTGACATCTCAAAGTAGTTTTGATTTGCATTTCTCTGATGATTAAGGATGATGAGCTTTTTTGCATGTGTCTGTAGATAGTGCGTCTGTCTTCTTTAGAGAAGTTTCTCTTCAAGTCCAATGCCCACCCTGAGATGGGATCACTTGTTCTTGTCTTGCTAATACATTGGAGTTCTCTGTGGATTCTGGTTATTAGACCTTTATTGGAGGTGTAACCTGCAAATATTTTCTCCCATTCTGAGGGCTGTCTGCTTGCTTTACTTACTATGTTCTTGGCTATGCAGAAGCTTTTTAGTTTGATCCGGTCCCAGTAATGTATTTTTGATACTGCTTCAATTGCCTGGGGAGCCCTACTCATAAAATATTCACCCAGGCCAATTCCTTCAAGAGTTTTCCCTGCACTTTCTTCAAGTATTTTTATAGTTTCAGGTCTTAGGTTTAAATCTTTTATCCAGTGAGAGTCTATCTTAGTTAATGGTGAAAGGTGTGGGTCCAGTTTCAGTCTTTTACAGATCACCAGCCAGTTCACCCAGCACCATTTGTTAAATAGGGAATCTTTTCCCCACTGAATGTTTTTAATAGGCTTGTCAAAGATCCAATAACGGTAAGTAGCTAGATTCATCTCTTGGTTCTCTATTCTGTTCCAGGCATCTACTTCTCTGTTTTTGTGCCAATACCATGCTGTTTTGATCACTATTGATTTATAGTACAGTCTCAGGTCTGGTAGCGTGATTCCTCCTGCTATGTTTTTATTGCTGAGTAATGTTTTGGCTATTCGAGGTTTTTTCTGATTCCATGTAAAACGAAGTATTATTTTTTCAAGATCTTTAAAATGTGATAATGGAGCTTTAATAGGAATTGCATTAAAATTATATATTGCTTTGGGTAGTATAGACATTTTAACCATGTTGAATCTTCCCAGCCATGAGCATCATATGTTTTTCCATTTGTTAACATCTTCAGCTATTTCTTTACTTAAAGTTTCATAGTTCTCTTTGTAGAGATATTTCACATCCTTTGTTAGATATATTCCCAAATATTTCATCTTCTTTGGCACTACTGTGAAAGGAATAGAGTCCTTGACTGTTTTTTCGGCTTGGTTATTGTTGGCATATATAAAGGCCACGGATTTATGGGTGTTGATTTTGTAGCCTGCGACATTGCTGTATTCCTTGATCACTTCTAAAAGTTTTGTAGTAGAATACCTAGTGTTTTCCAGATATACGATCATATCATCTGCAAAGAGTGAAAGTTTGATCTCTTCTGACCCTATGTGGATACCCTTGATGGCCTTTTCTTCCCTAATTGCAATGGCCAAAACTTCCATTACAATGTTAAAGAGCAATGGAGACAATGGGCAACCTTGCCTGGTTTCTGATCTAAGTGGAAGTGATTTCAATTTAACTCCATTCAATATGATATTGGTTGTGGGTTTGCTGTAAATGGTCTCTATTAGTTTAAGAAATGTTCCTTCTATACCAATTTTCTTCAGAGTTCTGATCATGAAGGAATGCTGGATATTATCAGAAGCCTTTTCTGCGTCAATTGAGAGAATCATATGGTCTTTATTTTTTAGTTTGTTTATGTGCTGAATTATATTTATGGATTTACATATATTGAACCAGCCTTGAGACCCTGGGATAAATCCCACTTGGTTATGGTGTATAATTGTAATTTGGGTTATTTTGATTTGATTCTCTTCCTTTTAAATTCTCTATACCTAAGCTAACTTAGGTATACTCCACTGGCATTGCTGATTGACTAATTGACTAACTAGAGGAGAATTAGAAAGATTAATATGTTAGACTGGGTATAGGAGCTCACACCTGTAATCCCAGCACTCTGAGGGACTGAGGCAGTTTGAGACTAGCCTGAGCAACATAGTGAGACCCCATCTCTAAAAAAAATAATAAAAAACTATTCAGATATGGTGCCTTTAGTGTTTGCTACTCAGGAGGCTGAGGCAGGAGGATCACTTGAACCCAGGAGTTCAAGGCTGCAGTGAGTTGTAATTATATCACTGCACTGCAGCCTGGGAGACAGACCCTGTCTCTAAAATTAAAAAAAAAAAAAAGTTGACATGTTGATATTAACCATGCATATATATTGTAGATATTTTATTTTGAAATAATTACAGATTTTCGGAAAGTTGCAAAAATGTAGAGGAAGGTCTCACGCACCCCTCATCCAGCCTCCCCCAGTGCTAACATCTTTCATAACCATGGTACTATACAAAAGCAGGAAGTTTAACATTGATACAAATTGTAGAGCTTATTCAGACTCACAATCGTCTATGAGTTTGTACCTGCATAGCCCTATGCAATTTTATCACAAGTGTAGCTTTATGTAACCACCACCACCACCACAGTAAAGTTACTTATCTGACATCAGAAGATCCGCTCATGGTGTAAACAGCATCCACCTCTCATCCCTGTATCCCTAACCCCTGACAACCACTAATCTGTTCTCCATCTCTAACATAATTATATTATTTCACAAATGTTGTATAAATGGAATTATACAGTATGTATCCTTTCGAGGTGGCCTTTTTACATTTAATATAATACCTTTGAGGTTTATCCAAGTTGCTGCATGTATCAATCATACTCTCCTTTCTGTAACTGAGTAGTGTTCCATGGTATGGACAAACCACAGTTTGCTTAACCATGTGCCTGTTGTAGGACATTTGTCTAGTTTCCATTTGGGGCTATTATAAATAAAGCTGCTATAAACACTCATGTATAAGTTTCTACATGAAAATAAACTTTTATTTCTTTGAGATATATGATTAAGAGTGCAATCACGGGTCATATGGTAAGTCCATTTTTAGCTTAAAAACAAACTGCCAAACCATTCTTCAGAATGGCTGTACCATTTTACACTGCCACCAGCAATGTATGCCTGATCTAGTTTCTCAGCATCCTGAGACTGTCATCACAATTTTTAATTTTATCCTTTCTGATAGGTAATAATATCTTGTTGTGGTTCTAATTTGCATTTCTCTAATGGCTACTGATGTTGAATGTCTTTCCATGTGCTCGTATGCCATCTATGTATTCTTTTGAGTAAAATAACTGTTTGTATATTGTGCCTATTTTCAAACTGGACTGTTTGTTTTTTAATGTTGAGCTTCGAGAGTTGTTTGCATATTTTAGACACAAGTCCTTTGTCAGATATGTGAGTTGCAGATATTTTTTTCCCCATCTGTAATTTGTTTGTTTGTTTCTTTGTTTTCATACTCTTAACAGGGTCTTTTGGAAACCAGAAACTTTTAATTTTATCAATTTTTTTCTTTCATGGATTGTGCTTATGGTATCAAGTCTCAGAACTCTTTTCCTACTCATAAGTCACAAGGATTTTCTCCTATTTTTTTATTCCTGGAATTTTTATTGTTTTATGTTTTACATTTTAGTCCATGATCCATTTGGGGTTAATTTTTATATAAAGTGTGAGGTGGCTTGGATTGACATTTTTTCTTTAATGTCAAATGAAAGTGAGTGTACAAACAACCAAGTCACAATATTTGAATTTGTTAGGTAGAGTCCCTCTTTTAGTTATGTCCAGCACCCAAAAGGTATGCTGTATACCCCTACATTGTGCTCATTCAGTGGGAGCATCCCAAACCCCCTTATCTCCCCCTTACTTTGCTCTCCCACCTCCACCTTGAATTGAAATGAGTTTTTCTCCTATGTAGGCGTGAATTAGTTCATCTACTGGCTTCATATTAGTATTGAATACATTGGATACTTGCTTTTTCATTCTTGTGATACTTTACTGAGAAGAATGTGTTTCAGCTCCATCCAGGTTAATACAAAAGATGTGAAGTCACCATCTTTTTTATGTCTGAGTAGTATTCCATAGTATACACATACTATGGTTTTGGGGGGTTTTTTGGTTTTTGGTATTTTTTTTTTGAGACGGAGCCTTAAGCTGTCACCCTGAGTAGAGTGCTATGGCATCACCACTCACAGCAACTTCCAACTCCTGGGCTTAAGAGATTCTTTTGTCTCAGCCCCCCAAGTAGCTGGGACCACAGGCACCTGCTACAACGCCTGGCTATTTTTTGGTTGTAGTTGTCATAGTTGTTTGGCAGGCCTGGGCTGGATTGAACCCTCCAGCTCTGGTGTATGTGCCTGGCGCCTTAGCCTCTTGAGCTACTGGTATTGAGCCATATACTACAGTTTGTTAATCCATTCCTAGGTTGATGGCCATTTTCCACAAGGTTGTTTCCATATCTTGGCAATCATAAATTGAGCTGCAATAAACAATCTAGTGCAAATGTCCTCATGATAAAGTGATTATTTTTTCTGCTGGGTAGATGCCTAGTAGTGGTATTGTGTGGTCAAATGGGAGATCTAATTTGATCTCTTTGGGGAGCCTCCATACTTTTTTCCAAAGAGGCTGTATTAGTTTGCATTCCCACCCACAGTATAAAACTGTTCCCCTCTTTCCACATCCACACCAGCATCTGCCATCTGCAACTATGGGACTTTGTGATGTGGGCTAATCTTACTGGGGTTAGGTGGTATCTCAGAGATTGGTTGTTTTTCTTTTCTTTTCTTTCTTTCTTTTTTTTTTCTTTTTGGCCAGGGCTGGGTTTGAACCCACCACCTCCAGCATATGGGGCCAGCGCCCTACTCCTTTGAGCCACAGGCGCCGCCACGTTGCATCACTTTTTAAAAAAGAAATCTACTCTGCCAGCTGGACATGGTGGCTGTAATCTGTAACCTAGCACTCTAGGAGGCTAAAGTAGGAGGATTGCTTGAGGTCAGGCGTTCCAGACCAGGATGAGCAAGAGTGAGACCCCATCTCTGCTAAAATAGAAAAATTAGCTGGATGTGGCGTTGCATGTTTATAGTCCCAGCAACTCAGTAGGCTGAGGCAGGAGGATTGCTTGACCTCAGAAGTTTCAGGTTACATGGGCACCAGCTACTCAGGAGGCAGCTAGCAACAAGTTTTCTTCATTTTTCTTCATCCAAGAATGTCTTTATTTCCCCCTTTATTCCTGAATAAGTTTCACCAGATACTAGATTCAGGGCTGACAGTTCTTGTCTTTCAGCACGTTAAAATTTTTTTTTACTTTCTTCTGTCCTCCATGGTTTCAGATGAGAAATTTGCTGTTATTTGAATTGGTGTTCTTTATAGGTAATGTGACTTTCTCTTTGGCTGTTCTTAAAACTTTTATATTTTTTCTGTCCTGAATCCCTGGGCTCAAGTGATCCTCCCACCTCAGCTTCCCAAACTGCTGGGATTTACAGGCATGAGCCACTAGCCTGAGACTTTTCTTTATGTTTAGTTTCCAGAAGTTTAATTATAATGTGTCTGGAAGTAAATTTCTTTGTATTTATACTGTTTGGGATTAAGTCAACTTCTTGAATATGTAAATGTATGTCTTTCACCAGTTTTGAGAAATTTTCAGGCATTACTTCTTCAAATACTTTTTCAGTCTCAGCTTGTTTCTCTTCCACTTCTGGGATTCCATTAACAAGAATGATAGCTTACAGAACCCTGTAAGAAAATCTGGTTTGTTTGAGGTTTTTTATAAGTCTGTTTTCTTTCTGATGTTCAGATTGAGTAAATTTTGTTGATGTGTCTTCCATTCTATCCTCTGTCATCTCTACTCTATTATAGAGTCTATTTAAGTCTTCTTAAAATTTCAGCTAGTATATTTTCAGTTGTATCATTTTGATTTGTTTCTTTTTATAACTTCTACTTCTTTGCTGTAATATTCTGTTTTTTTATTTGTCTTTTTAGGAGAATCTATAATTGCTTATTAAAGCATTTTTATGATGGCTGTTTTTAAATATTGGATAATTCTAACATCTGATTCATGTTGGTCTTGGCATCTGTTGATTACCTTTTCTCACTCAAAATGTGACTTTTCTGGTTCTTGGGTGATTTTCAGTTGAATTGCAGACATTTTGGTTTTGTATGAGGAGACTCTTTAAATCTTTAGCACATAGTTACCTTGTTTTGGGTTAGCATGTAGGTTCTGGACTACTTTTGATGAGCTTTAGTTCCACCAAAGTTTAGTTTCCTGAGCCTTGCAATGTTGTATTGGTCTGCTTCATTTTTCTGGTGATTCTGGGCTTCCCACTCAATCTTTGCTGGTGCCATTTTCCAGGAAGGAAGGCAGTTTCTTGGCTGCCTATTGTTGCTGAACAACCTTTTATAATACGAGCAAAAGCCACTGTGACTGATCTTATGCCACTAGGTGAAGAGACAAAGAGCTTCACTACGGCCACTACTACAGGCTAATCAAACCATTTGCCAGCCTAGACTGTGGATTGAGGGCTGGAATAGCCCAGGTCTTCAAAGGGGTGTGAGTTGTGAAACAGGCATCAGTGCTCTCTATTTGGTCTCTGTTGCACTTCCTTTGGTCCAACCCTTCAGAAGATAGACTTTACTTGACTTCTTTTGTCTATTTCTGTTGGAGCTTCCAGATTACAAGCTCTCCTGCACCCAGTCTGGGGTTATGTAGGAGCTCACCGTGTTATCGTTTCACCAGTCATAAAATCCCCAGCCAGTTTATCTTCTTCTTTGCAGCTTTCAGAGTCCTTTTATTATTGTCTGTGAATAATTCCCAGGGTATTTAGTTATATGTAGTGGGAGGAGCAAGGAAAAATTAGTCTCCTCCATCTTGTTCTAGAGATTTGTGCACATATTTTTTTTTTAACTATCAAGGAGATTTATTTCCATTTATTTTTCTCAAAAATCTCTGTAATTCAGTATTTATTTTTAAAAAGTTTTGGACCCAGAAATATTATTGTTGGAGATGTTTGTAGGAAGTCATCCAACATAGTAAAACATGCCTGCCTAAATATTGTATGAGTTAAAACTTGTTTTCATTTGTTAGGGCTGACATATAAAATACCAGAGACTATGTGGCTTAAACAAGGTCTCACAGTTCTAGGTGCTGAGATAAAGGTGTTGGCAGATTTGTTTCCCTGAAGTCTCTCTCCTTGGCTTGCAGATAGCTGCCTTCTCATTGTGTCTTCACAGGGTCTTTTCTCTGTGTGTGTGCCTATCTTGTGTCTCTCTCTCGTGCCTCTCTGATACCAGCTATATCAGATCACAGCCCCATTTTATGACCTCATTTAACTTTAGTACCTTCATAATGGCCTTATTTACAAATATAGTCACATTAGGGGTTAGGGCTTTAAGATAAGAGTTTGAAGTGTACACAATTCAGTCCATAATGATGCTTTTTGGACTACAAGAAAAAGAAACCCACAGGTTAGCTTAATGTTCAGTAGTGTTTCAACCCTAAACATGTGTCAAAGGTTTCTTCTGGGACCCCAAGACAGGGAGTGGAGTTGGGCTTCATCAAGGATAAGAGCCAGAGATTGGAAACCCTTTAGAATTAGGGAAGCTACTCTTGTTCTGCCTCGCCCTCTTCTCTACCTCTTACGGAACTTCTCCATTGTTCTCTACTCTCTCTGCAGATGGGACTTTTCTGCTTTTCATCACATGGTAGAAAATGACCACCCATATGACCCCACCTGCCCCATCAGATCAAGTACCATCCAAAAACAGTCTAGAACAGCTGTATCCCAAATCTAAATTCCTGAGAGTGAATCTGACCAGCCTAGCCAGGTGTCATAGCTACGCCATCCATTGTGGCCACAGATGGGGTTCTGTCTCCTGCTGCCTCCACAGCCTGGGGAACAGACTCCAGCTCCACAGGTGACATCTCCACAGGACATACCACTGAACAAACTGGAAGTTGACTAAGAGTAAATCAATAAGAAAATGGCCAGGGTATGTTCTTGTTTGGTTTATCAAAGTTGAGGTGGCTGTAAGAGGTTAGTTTCATCTCATGGTTTTCTATTCGGTTCCAAATGTCAATGTCTCTATTTTTGTGCCAATACCATGCTGTTTTGATCACTATGGCCTGGGAGTTTAGCCAAAAGTCTAGTAGGGTGATACTCCTGGATTTGTTTTTATTAGTAAGAATTGCCTTGGCTATATAGGGTTTCTTCAGATTCCATAAAAAATGAAGAATATTTCCAAATCTTTTTTTTTTTAATTAAATCATAGCTGTGTACATTGATATGATCATGGGGCATCATACACTAGTTTTCACAGACCAGTTGACACATTTACATCACACTGTTTAACATAGCCTTCCTGGTAATTTCCCAGTTATTGTGTTAAGACATTTATATTCCACATTTACTAAGTTTCACATATACCCTTGTAAGATGCGCCGCAAGTGTATTCTCACCAATCACCCTCCCTCCACCCACATTCCCCCTCCCTCCTCCCCCCTTCCCCCTTCCCCCTATTCCTAGGTTGCAATTGGATTATAGCATTCATGTGAAAGCCATAAATTAGTTTCATAGTAGGGGTGAGTACATTGGATACTTTTTCTTCCATTCTTGAGATACTTTACTAAGAAGAATATGTTCCAACTCCATCCATGTAAACCTAAAGGAGGTAAAGTCTCCATCTTTCTTTAAGGCTGCATAATATTCCATGGTGTACATATACCACGATTTATTAATCCATTCGTGGATCAATGGGCACTTGGGTTTTTTCCATGACTTAGCAATTGTGAATAGGGCTGCAACAAATATTCTGGTACAGATATCTTTGTTATGATATGATTTTTGGTCTTCTGGGTATATGCCCAGTAGAGGAATTACAGGATTGAATGGTGGGTCTATTTCCAAATCTTGAAAGTATGATGATGGTATTTTAATGGAGATTGCATTGAATCTGTAGATTACTTTGGGTAGTATAGAAAAAAAATTTTTTTCCCAGGTATGAGCATGGTATGTTCTTTCATTTGTTAATATCTTTGGCTATTTCTTGCCTTAGAGTTTTATAATTTTCTTTGTAGAGGTCCTTCACCTCTTATGTTAGGTATATTCATAGGTATTTCATTTTTTTTTGAAGCTACTGTGAAGGGAATTGTGTTCCTGATTAGCTTCTCATCTTGGCTTTTATTGGCATCCAGGGGTCCTCAAACTTTTTAAACAGGGGGCCAGTTCAATGTCCCTCAGACCATTGGAAGGCTGGACTATAGTTTAAAAAAAAAACAAAACTATGAACAAATTCCTATGCACACTGCACATATCTTATTTTGAAGTAAAAAAACTAAACGGGAATAAATACAATCACACCACCTCATGTGGCCCGCGGGCTGTAGTTTGAGGACCCCTGGCATATACAAAGGCTACTGATTTATAGACATTGATTTTATATCCTGAGACATTGGTGTATTTTTTGATCACTTCCAAAAGTCTTCTGGTTGAGTCTTTGGGGTTCTCTAAGTATAAGATCATATCATCAGCAAAGAGCAAGAGTTTGACCTCCTCTGCACCCATTTAGAGCCCTTTTATTTCCTTCTCTTGCCTGATTGTATTGGGTAGAACTTCCAGCACTATGTTGAATAGTAGTGGTGATAGAGGGCAACCTTGTCTGGTTCCACTTCTAAGTGGAAAAACTTTCAGTTTTACTCTATTCATTATAATATTAGCTGTGGGTTTGTTGTAGATGGCTTTTATCAGATTAAGGAATATGCCACCTATGCCTAAATTTTTAAGTGTCCTAATTAGAAAAGGATGCTTACATCCTTTTCTAGCTACATTTATTGAATGTTTTTTCTGCATCTATTGACAGGTCTTTGTTTTTGCTTCTGTTGATATAGTAAATTATGTTTATGGACTTGTATATGTTAAACCAGCCTTGTATCCCTGGGATGAAACCTACTTGATTATGGTGTATGGCTTTTTGATGAGAAGCTGTAATCTATTGGCTAGGATTTTACTGAGAATTTTTGCATCTATATTTATTAGTGAAATTGATCTGAAATTCTCCTTTTTAGTAGGGTCTTTTCCTGGTTTTGGTATCCAGGTGATGTTTGCTTCATAGAATATGTTGGGGGAATATTCTTTCCTTCTCAAATTTTTGGAATAATTTCTACAGTATGGGTCTAAGCTGTTCTTTGAAGGTTTGATAGAATTCTGTTGTGAAGCCATCTGGACTAGGGCATTTTGGGGGGGTTATTGTTTCTTTGATATCAGTTCTTGAAATCTGTCTGTTCAAGAGACCTATTTCTTCTTAAGTCTAGGGGGAGGGTGTGATTCCAGGTATTGATCCATTTCCTCCACATTGTCTAATTTCTGGGCATAGAATTTCTTATAGTGCTCAGAGATGATCTCTCGTATCTCTGTGGCATCTGTTGTTATTTCCCCTTTATCATTTCTGATTGAGTTTATTACAGATTTTACTTTTCTGTTGCTAGATAATCTAGTCAAAGTTTTATCAATTTTATTTTTTCAAAAAACCAACTTTGTTTTATTAATTTCTGAATGATTCTTTTGTTTTCTATTTCATTAATCTCTGATTTCATTTTGCTTATTTCTTTTCTTCTGCTGGATTTGTATTAGATTGTTCTTTTTCCAGTTCCATAAGATGGTTCCTGAGTTTGTTAATGCACTCTGTGATTTTTGAATGTAGGCATCTAGTGGATAAATTTTCCTCTTTAGACTGCTTTTGCTGTATCCTACAGGTTTTGGTAACTTGTGTCTTAATTGTTATGTTTGAGGAATTTAACAATTTCCTCTTTTATTTCTTCCTGAACCCAACTATTATTCAGCAGTTGTTTAATTTCCAAGTCTTTGTGTGGGGATGAACATTTTTGTTGGAGTTGAGTTCCACTTTATTGCTTCATGGTCTGAGAAGATATGAGGTATAATATCTATTCTTTTAATTTTGCTGAGGTTTTATTTGTATCCTAAAATGTTGTCTATTTTGGAGTATATACCATGGGCTAATAAGAAAAGTGTATATTCCTTAGCTTTGGAATAGTGTGTTCTGTATAGGTTTATTAATTCTATTTGTTCTAGGGTCATATTTAAGTCTTTTGTATCTTTGTTTAGTTTCTGTTTAGTGCAGTGGTTCCCAACCTTCCTAATGCCACGGCCCTTTAATACAGTTCCTGTGGGTCGAAACCCACAGGTTGAGAACCACTGGTTTAGAGGATCTGTCTGGTTCTGTCAAAGGGGTATCAGAGGGGTGTTAAAGTCCCTGACTATTATGGCGTTATGGAATATCATATTGCTAAGACCCATCAAGGTCTGTTTCACAAATATGGAAGCATTTAAATTGGGTGCATAAATATTTAAAATTGAAATGGCTTCTTGTTGTGTTTGACCAGCATAAAGTGTACATCTTTGTCTTTCTTAACTTTAGTTGCTTTAAATCCACTTGTATCTGAAAATAAGATTGGAGCCCCTCCTTTCTTCTAATTCCCATTTCCTTGAAATACTGTTTTCCATCCCTGAACCCTGAGTCTTGATTTCTCCTTCAGACTAGGTGTGTCTCCTGGAGATAGAGAACAGATGGCTTGTGCTTTTTTATACAATCAGCTAGCCTGTGCCTCTTCAGTGGTGAATTCAGTCCATCAATATTTATTGAGAGAATTAATAAATGTGGTGGAGTTCATCTTATTTTGTGGAAGTCCATTGCATGGTTTTATCCTTTGCACCATTGTGGAAGCTTCTGGGTGTTCATTTTGCTGGTGGTCCATTGTGGTAGTTAGTGTTGAGAATAGGTCTAAGTATTTCCTGTAGAACTGGTCTTGTTGTGGTGAATTTCTTTCTTTTCTTTTCTTGTTTTTCTTTTTTTTTTTTTTTTTTTTTTTTTTTTTGAGACAGAGTCTCAAGCTGTCACCCTGGGTAGAGTGCCATGGCATCACATCTCACAGCAACCTCAAACTCTCACGCTTAAACTCTTAATTCTCTTCCCTCAGCCTCCCAAGTAGCTGGGACTACAGGCACCAGCCACAATGCTCAGCTATTTTCTTTCTTTTATTTTTTTATTTTTATTGTTTTAGTAGTCATTGCTGCTTTAGCTGACCTGGGCCAGGTTCAAACCTGCCAGCCTTGGTGTATGTGGTCTGCACCCTACCCACTGAGCTATGGGTGCCAACTTGTTGTGGCAAATTTCCTCAGTGCTTGTGTGTCCACAAAATATTTGATTTCTCCATCAATTCTGAAGTTTAGTTTAGTAGGATACAGAATCCTAGGCTGGAAATTGTTTTGTTTAAGAATGTTGAAGGTGAATGACCATGCTCTTGACAACCATGCTCTTCTGATTTAGAAAGCTTCTGTTGAAAACTCTGCTGTCATCCTAATGGCTCTGCCTCTGTTGGTCAGTTGGTGCTTACTCCTTGCTGCTTGCAGAACTTTTTCTTTCAACTTGACTTTGGACAGGGTCATTACAATGTGTCTTGGGGAGGCTCTGTTTGAGTTGAGATGACCCAGGGTTTGATATCCATCTGAAAGGAGTATGTTGAGGTCTTTAGTAAAACATATATGGTATCCATTTGCCATTCTTGCAGTGTTTTAGGTTGTTTTATTTTGTTTTGTTTTGTTTTGTTTTTTGGCCAGGGCTGGGTTTGAACCCACCACCTCCCGTATATGGGACCAGTGCCCTATCCTTTGAGCCACAGGCACCACCCTCTATTTGCCATTCTTGATTTTTCACTGCTCATCACTTTTTGCCAGTGCTCTTCTCCAGCTTCCTTCTGCAGAAGTTTAAACCTTCTCGCACCCTTTCCTCATTTCTCCCTCCAGATTATCACCTTCAGGGATTACCTACCCATTGTGTTAGGTGACGAGATGCAGAAGTTGATCCCTCCATACCAAAGCTACAATGAATCTGTGGATCCCCGAATTTCCAACGTCTTCACCTTCGCTTTCCGCTTTGGCCATTTGGAAGTCCCCTCTACTGTGTCCCGTCTAGATGAGAATTATCAGCCTTGGGGTCCAGAACCAGAACTTCCTCTGCACACCCTCTTCTTCAACACCTGGAGGATAGTGAAAGATGGTATGTTCTTTCAGGAAAGCACCTGACTCTCCCTCTTTGCAAACTGCTCATAGGGAAGGCTAGCAAGTTGGATTCTAAGCACCTCTGTGTGACCTTCAGCAAATAAATTCACCTCACTGAGTCTGTTTCTTCATTTGTAAAACTGAGGCAGTAATAATTGAGACAATAACAATTTGCATCTCATGCAAATATCCAAAAAATTAAATGAGATACAGGCAGTCCCCAGGTTATGAATGAGATAGGTTCTGTAAGTTTGTTCTTAAGTTGAATTTACATGTAATTTGGAATAGGTACATTTGTCTATTACATGTAATAGCCTCTGTTTGTAAGTGCAAGTCCTGTGTCAGTTGGATGTTTATAACTTACTGTAATATCCTGTTTGTAAGTGTGTATATAAGTCAGATATTTGTAACTAAGGGACTGCCTGTACATGTCTGGAGTACCCTATAATGGTTCCTGACACAAAGTAGCTGATCAATAAATACTAGCTAGTATTATTTTTTCCCTTCTAAGGTACCTGGATTTCCCTACCTCTTTTCCCTGCCCTATGCTTCTCTGACCTCTAAAGAAAGAATTCATAGGTTTGGTAAATAAATTGCTCTTTTCTACTCTTCTCTAAAGCCTTCCATCTCTATGAGGTGCCAGAGGTAGGACCCAGCTTTCCTTTATCCCTCAACTGTGCTAAAACTGGCTGTATGTAAGGCCTAATGAGTCAGGGCTGCTTCCTAAAGACTTATGCCACTGCTTTCCATTCTGCAATGTTGCTCAGCAGAACATACGGAAAGAGGAGGAGCTGACTCCAGGAACTAAGAGCTTGAAAAAAATCTTGACATTTATATTCATGCCACCATCCCACCATTTCTGCCACCCTCAAAGCAGGCAGCCTGGGTTCTCCTCTTCCCCTGAGCACACCATGAAGGCTGTGTTATGCTTTTCTCCCTACTTTCAGCCCAAGATGTTCAGGTGGCCCAACTTTCAACCAAGAGAAAATGTCTGGTGGAGGCGGGGGCCAGCCTAGAAGATGTCCCACCCTACTCCATCCCAAGGATAGCTTCTGGGTCTCTCTTGGCAGGTGGACTTGATCCTCTGGTGCGGGGCTTGCTGGCCAAAAAGGCCAAGTTGGTGAAACAGAATAAAATGATGACAGGAGAGTTGCGCAACAAGCTTTTCCAGCCAACTCATAAGATCCATGGCTTTGACCTGGCTGCCATCAATATACAGCGTGCCCGGGACCATGGGCAGCCTGGTGAGCAGGCCTGGGGTCTGGCCTGGGCTGGGGAACTTCTAGCTACTTTCTAGGAGGCTTAGCAACTCTTCTCTGTGACCCTGGGAATCTGTTCAACTCTGAAATAGAAGGAAGGCCAGTTTTTAAAACACACGTTGTTCATCTACATTTTCCCTAATGCAGAGACAAGAGCACATATCTAGTATTATCTTGGAATCCCTGAGATGAACAAGAGATTAACAACTAACATGTAAAAGCAGTTTAAAAGCCCAGAAAAGATTAAGAAAAGAACATAGAGAAATAGATGACTATTCGACCTTTCTTTGTACCTATGAATAGCAATGTAATATATAGTATGTCCCGAAATTTACCATACATAGGGAAAATGGGAAATTGTAGCTAAATGTACCTTTATTCACAAAATATTCATTATGAAATTTTGCAGAATATTTATACGACTTTTGGGATACCCTGTAGTAATTACAAGCTAGATTACTTGAGTTTAAATCCCAGCTGTACTGTTTATTAGTTATGGGACTTTGGGCAAATTAACATTTCTGTTCTTCAGTTTACATATTTATAATATGCTTCAGATAGGCAGACTCATACCATGTAACTTACAAGCCTTCTTAGGACTACAGTGCCACAGATATAAAATAACAGATCACTGCCTCTCTGCCCCAAAGACTGTGAGCCCAGATTTCTTCCGACAGAGACATAATGAGTATTTCCCCAACAGAGGGCTACAAGCAGGAAGTCCCTGGGATGAGACAGCCTCACCCTCTCTATCATAGGGTACAACTCTTGGAGACGCTTTTGTGGCCTCTCACAGCCGCAGACACTGGAGGAGATGACTGCTGTGCTAAAGAATAAGGTGCTGGCCAAGAAGTTGCTGGATCTCTACAGGAGCCCTAACAACATCGACATCTGGATAGGGGCCAGTGCTGAGCCCCTAGTGAAAAGGGGCCGGGTGGGGCCTCTCCTGGCGTGCCTCCTGGGCAGGCAGTTCCAGCAGATCCGTGATGGAGACAGGCAAGTGAGACCTCAGCAGGGAGGGCAGGTGGAGCTCTTCTCCAAGGTGGGTGTCCCCAGAGTTCTACATCCTGCATGAGGACTAATTCCAGACCTCAGGATGAGTGGGGCTTTTTCATACTGCAAACGGTCCTTCCTTCCCCTGTGGCAGAGTGGGGCGAGGCCACAGCAGGATGAGATGGAATGAACCTGCTCTGCCTCTGCAGGTTCTGGTGGGAAAACCCTGGGGTCTTCACGAAGAGGCAGCAGGACTCTCTACGGAAAATGTCCCTCTCACGCCTTGTCTGTGACAACACCCATATCACCAAGGTCCCACTGAATGCATTCCAGCCTAACAGCTACCCACAAGGCTTTGTGGACTGCTCAGCCATTGACAAGCTGGACCTGTCACCCTGGGTCTCAGTGAAGAATTAAGGGCCTGGATTCCAAGACCTCCCACACTGGCTTTGGTCCATGATGCCATTTCAAGCAATCCCAACGACCTGGTCCTTTAGAACTCCACACCCCAGTCCCAGCCCTTCTTCCCAGCCAGGCCTCTCTACACCTAGCAGATGAACAGCTCAGCCAGGCCCAAGAGAGGCTGGCTTGCCCTTCCCAGCTCTCGCACTTGGTTCCCTCACTTCTCCCCCCATCATCTCTGCCTGGGGAAATCCTCCTTTCAATTAAGACTTGGGTCCTCTGAGATGCCCTTCCAGTCCAGCTTGCTACATGTCACCTGCTGTCTCTCTTCAACAAGCCTTACTGAGGCTGTGGCCTTTGACCCTCATCTATCTCCTGTCTCCTCAAAGTAGAGTGTATGCTCCCAGGACTTAACCTGCTTCTGAGTGTCCCCCATGGCACCTAGCATGGTGCTCAGCACATAGGAAGTGCTCAAAAGCACCTGGTGATTGACTAAACATGCTAGCAGTGACTCTTTTCCCTCTGAAGATAGGCCTTAGAATTACTGCCAAATAAACAACGAGACATCACCACTAAGATACAGCACAACTGGGTCCTGGGGTACGATGGCACAATTTAGTAGAATTTCCCAGAGTTTGCCAAGCGAGGGGCTCCTGGGAAACAGCAGTGCTGGCTGTGGAGAAGCTAGAAATGGGGCTGTTGTGGGTAGGATCACTGGAAGTGCCAACAGGTAAAACAGGAGGGAAACCCAAGCCTCAACTCCCCTGCAACTAAAAGAAATTTAATTCCTCTTCCAGCAGCCCTTCTGAGAAAGTCTTAGCCTGTGAAGTCTCTAAGGGGCAATTTCAGAACATACCTTGAGCTGCTGCCTAATACACATTCATAGAGTTCTTTTAAAATGACTCTCCTGGTAAGGTCAGCCAAGTCAAGGCCTTAAATCTCTTGACCAGTGGGGTGGGGTGGGAGACACTTAGCCATCCTGATCTAGCCACCCACCTCTTCGAGGCCCTAGATGAGCACCTTTGCCTCTCTGACCAGCCCTGCCCTTGGCAGTGAAATGAGGACCATAGCATCTATCCTGATGCTCACCCAGGGAGGCCCTGAGGTTTCCTGGGGCCCCCAGGAGTTCACTAGAGCCCATTATCCTGCACACCTTCTAGCTCCCAGTTGGGATGTCCCCTTCTCATAGGTGGGAAAAATGAAGGGAAGCAGGTGGGGGCATCCACCAGTCAGATGTAGTCTCAAGCTCCTGGCAGGACTACTAGGGAAATGAAGCCCTCCCCTCCCACAGTGCTGGCCCTGCACTCTGTGGGGCTGGCCATGTGGAGCCAGGAGTGAGAAAGGCCTCTGTACCCCTGTGCCAGGCTGCAGGGATGCAAGATGCAGGTGTACCCTCTCATTGCAAGGGGAGCTGCCTTCCTACCAGGCCTCTGCTCTTTTTCTCCCCCCACAGAGGGAGCATGCAGTAAATATTTGCCAGAACAATGAATGAACATAAGGGCTTGGTGACCACAGTCCCCTGCAGAGTGGGGAAAGAGGGTCTGTTCAGCATGGCCTGGCCCCCAGGCTCCCAGGAGCTAACTGCCCTCTATGTGTGGATCAGCCAAAGGAAGACTCCCGGAGTCCTCACCCCCAGTTCAGAAGCACAGGGCCACACTGGCCCAGGTTTAGAGCCCAGTCTGAGCCCCTTACTGAGGCAGACACAACAGAGCAGAGACCCCCCATCCGAGGTGTTTTATTACCCATAAGCATTGGTGGCAAACAAATGGTACAGAAAGGCCACTGGGCCCAGTTCTTCTTCAGGGGGGCTCTTATGAATAAGCAAGAAAGCAGAGTAAGGAAGAAAGAGGGATGCCAAGACCTGGGCTGTGACTCAGTCACATAGCCTAGCAGCTAGCAGTTCATCTCCCAGGGTCACTGCTTCACCTATGCAAACCAGGGCACAGTCCAGGGGTAAGCTCCTTGAGGGCACAAGTGGCATCTGTGTCTTTCTTGCTTCTGAAAGTTTCCCATGCCAAGCACAGTGCCCTGCATGTGGTAGGTTCGCGATAAACACAAATCCTAGAGGATGCAAACAGGCCTCTGAAGAGCTCTAACAGGCATGATTTCCCAGGAAGAAAACTCATGCTTGGTGAGGTCAAGTAATTTGCCCAAGGTCACATAGCTGGTAGACCTCAGAGCCAGGGTGTGTCCTCAGTCTGTCACCTGAACTGTGCTCCTCACCCATCTGCTCTTCTGCCTGTCATATACTTAGTATTCTCAAAAACAGCAAACACAAACTCACATAAATGACACACACACACAGCACATAAGACACTGCCTGTGTTCACAGGCATACGAAATGCCAATTTATAGACACTGTGCACGAGCCCACGCACACACACACACACAGGAATGAACATCTAGCCACTCCCTTTCTCAGCTGACGGCAGAGCAGGATGAGCTCACCCAGAGAAAGGAGATCTCTGTGGTTCTGAAGGGAACCCCCTCACCGCTGCATCCCCTGATCCAGCTGCTAACCCCTAGGCCCCATTCCTCCAGGCAGCCAGATCAAGCACAGGAAGTGTGCTACAGTTGACAAAGTCCCGGGGAAACGAGTTGGACATGAAGATGTTGTTCTTGGACACAGTGGTGATGCCTGTGTTGTCGCAGATGATACGAGGCAAGGAGATCTTGGCCAGGGCTTGCTGCTGCTGCATGCTGAACACGCCCTTGTTCTCCCACCAAAACCTGCACAGGGAACACCGTAGACACTGTCTTGCAACTCCCTGGATGCGAGAGGACCACGGCAGCCACCACCCAGCAGCACAGGAGAACTCCAGGCCCTCGGGCAGCCCAGGGCTTTCCAACTGCTAGTCCCCCTCTCCCAGAGCAGAGTAGAGTGTGGCTGCCCAGTTGCCTCTCCGTTTCCCCAGCCCTGTAGCCTGCAGAGCACTGCCAATGCTGTGGGGGGAGCTCCCCACCCACTCATGAAACCCTGGGCCCTGGCCCAGGACTGTATCCACAGGGGTGGCGGAGAACCTTAGAGGTGGCTTAAAATTTGTCCATCCAGGGAGGGGCACCTATTGCTAATTTTCCCAAAGGTGCAACGCAGGCTAGGAAAGATGTCAGGTTTATGATGAAATGGTACTAAGGAAAGTTGTGGGAAAGCTAAGATGGAACTGTTCAGTCGTGACTGACACCTCTGTGACTACACAGTAAAACTCAAAGGAAGAAGTAGTTAAGAGTGGTATTTTTTTCTATCTTCCATCCTTCACAACTAGGGGTCCAGGTCACTCCTTGCTGCACCCCTAATAAGTTCAGGGCACATTAGGGATGACCTGGAGGGTCCCTGGAGCCCCCTGAAAACTCACTGACTCCTTCCAGCTCTTCATTTGATAGGAGGAAATTGGGGCCTTGAGAGGGTCCAGGATAGGCTTCTGCCCCCCTCACCTATCGCCATCCCGGAGCTTTCTGAACTGGGTACCAATGAGGCAGGCGAGGAGGGGGCCCACGCGGCCATTGCGTTCCAAGGGCTCAGCCACACCTCCCATCCAGATGTCAATATTGTCGGGTGTGCCGTACTGTGCCATCAGCTTCCTCGCCAGGTCCAGGTTCCTCAGCACTGTGCCCAGCTCGCCCACCCTGCTAGGCTGCGTTAGCCCACAGAAGCGCCTCCAGGCGTTGTACCCTGCAAGGGGAGGAGGTGGGTGGTTGTGGGTGGGACCCTGTGCTGCAAGGTGGGCAGGTCACTGAGGACAGCAGGGAATGTTCCCATCTATGCCGTCAGCCCAGAAAACCCCCTTTCCAACATGCCAAATAGAAGGGAGGATGTCTCCCTAGGAAACCCTGAACTTTAGAACCCTCTCTGTCTTCTCCTTGCAGTCTCACCGTAAGACAAACCCTAAATTGCCAGAACTCCTCCAGGTCCAAGAATAGGAACATTTCATTGTTCCCTCTGGAGCAATCCAATGTGTGTCTCTGATCCAAGAGGGGCGAAGTGTGTCTAGAAGCCTCAGCTGTACCTGGTACTCTGATACAGGCACCGGTGTTAGGGTTGGGCTGATCTGGGGGCAAATTCTAGCTTTGTCTCTGGCTAGAGGACCTGGCCAGTTTCTGAGTCTCTCCAAGCCTGAGTTTCCTCCTCAGTAAAATGGACACAATAATAATCTCTCTCCCTCAGAGTTCATGTACAATGAAGCAAAGTGAAATGGCTAGGAAGACTGATTTTCAGACGGGGGTCACTGTTATTAGTAGGATAATCTGCATATGAGGGTTATAGCATGCAGATGAGGCTGAGAGGAGCTGAAAATATGCCACATGAGTGCAAAGAAAGGCAGAGGCCTGACCTTAGACTACTTCCAGAGAGTGATGCTGAGGTGGGGCAGGGCTGAGGGCAGCTTGGGGCACTGGAGAAGGCAGGGGTCCTACACTGGAAAGGGGAGCTACAGGCTACCTGGGAGGGTAAGGGGCAAGGGATAGCCTGGGGATGGCAGGGGAGACTCCTGCAGCCCCTCACCTGGGAGGCCGTGGTCCCGGCTTCGCTGCATGTTCAGGGCCGGCAGGTCCAGCCCGATCCTCATGACCTGCTCAAACAGTCGCTCTCGGATCTCATCTACCACGATTTGGTTCTGGCGATTCAATTTGGCAGGAGTGGCCATGAGGCCTCGGAGGATGGGGTCAATGCCACCTGGGAACGAGAGGAGCAGAATGGGGGAAGGATCTGGCTCAGTATCAGAGCTCAGACTGGAGCCAGGAACGAGTCCAGATGGGGTCAAGGGATTGGAGAAGAGGCCTGGGCACAAGCCATACCTGGTGCCAAGGTGGCCTCAGTGAGCTGGTCTCTACCAGTCACTACATGACCCCAGGGGCACATAGGTCTCAGGGGATTATGCCAGGTTGGGATGCTCCCAGCCCCTGTCTCCTGGGTCACAGAGAGTCACAACACATAGGAAGGAGCCAGCTCCCTTAAGAGCCATCTCTACCCCCACTCTTTATTATCAGACCATCTCCTCAAAGATGGAAGGAAAGCAGCTTTCATACCACCCTCACTCCTCTCACTGCAGCCAAAGCCACCCCCCAGCCCATTCTCAGCTGTCAGCTCACTGTCTCCTGGCCCAGGTCCCACTCACCTTCCAGCACTACTCTCCAGCTAGCAAAAAAGACCTTGCTGAGTGGGACACGGGGGTTGGGCCCCGTGGGCTGGTACTTATTATCCAGGCGGAACATGAAGGGTTGGATGAGGGTGTGGCCATAGCGGAAGGCGTTGGTGAAGACGTTGGCGATGCGTGGATCTACTGAGTCATTGTAGCCACGATACTTGGGCAGGTACTTCCTCATGGCCTGTGGCCCCAACACCAAGGGCAGGTAGTCCCGGAAAGTGATAATCTAAAGAAAAGTCACTTGGAATGTCCTCTCCACTCACTCCTCCCTGCAGTCTCCACCTGCTTCTGGCTTGAGGGATCCCTCCTATCCTCCATCTGTGATCAAGGAATTGTTTCCCACAACTTTGGATCTAGGCCTAACAGTGGTACCGAGGGGCATAAACACAGCTCTCTGCTTGCTGGCTATGTGATCTCAGACCGTTAATAACCTCGCCAAGCCCAAGTTCTTCAAATGTAAATTAAGGATAATTATATTGCCCTCTTCCTTAGAGAATTAAATAACAAAGCACTTCATTAGTCATTATGATACCTCCGTTGCTCTTGAGTTATTGATGTCTCCTTGAAAGCAAAGAAAATTGAAATTATTCACAGTGCCCACCTACTGCCTGGCCCACAGTAGGGCTCAGTATAGGTTTGTGGAAGGAGGCAAAGCAGGAAGGAAAGAATGAAGAACCACTCCAGTGTAATTGCCACCATGAACAGGAAAGATGTGGAACAGTCTCACTCTAGATTCTAGACTCCAGAATTTTCTTTGAAGCTTCAGTGAATCTCACTTGAGTTCTTAGGGCAAATCAAAAACTCATCCTCAGCACCTGCAACTTCCTACCCCTCCAAAATCCAAGGGTGTGTGTTTATGTGTAGGCATCTGTATTCAAAATTCGGGGAGAAGACGGGGGCCCTGAGGCATCTGAAGTTGGGAGGAAGAACCAAGAACACTGTCCCAGGGATAAATGAGGCTGAGGAGTTTGGTGTGTTCCAACTTCACAAAGAAGAAGTGAGTGGGTAAAGGACCCAAGAGTGACAATGAGATGGGGGAAGGAGACACACTAAACAGCTACTATGTGTTGGGCACTAGACCACCTGTTCAACCCTCCTGACACCATTCCTGGACCCACGGGAAAACGACACAGAGGAGCAAGGCTAGAAAGAAGGGGAAGAAAGGGAAGGAGCCTTTGTCAAGCACCTACTGGCTGCTAGGTGTTTTCCTGTGTTCTTTCGTCCTTACAGGATCAGGGGTGAAGAAACCAAGGCTCAGAGGAGTTAATAACTTTTTCAAGGTCACATAGCTAGGATGTTGCAGATGCACACAAGATCGCAAGTCAGCCCGATGCTCAGGACATCCTACCTGGATCATGGCCCCCACAATCTTCCGGGCTTCCTGGTAGAGCCTCTCTCCATCCCAGCGGGGGTTCAGGCGCTTGAGCTGTGTGGCCAGTCGATTGTGCTCCCGCAGAAAGAGGGTGTGCATGGAGGTGAGCTCGGGCATCTCACTGGAGCGGGTGTCCCCTTAGGAAAACAAAAGCCACTGTTGTTCCTAAGAACTCCATCCCAGAAAACATTTGTTCCACTGAAACATCCTCGCCAGCCGAGGCCCAAAATGTCTCCCACTTGCCCCTCCTCTCCATCCATCTTTTCACACCATGCTCAATTTATGCTCCTGTAGGAGGCCTGCCCTGATGCTCCAGTCTGCCAGAATAGCTTCTTCTGCTTAGGGAACACTGCTGGTCAGAGATGCTCATTCAATAGGTATCAGAGCTGACACATGACTTGCTACCTTCTGATACCTGAAACTGGGACCATGGCTTGTGCCTTTTTGTATTTGACACACTCACCCTACACACACATAGACAGACACATGGGGCTTAACACAGCGGTGCCTGGTACAAAGTGTGAGATTTATGAACACTGCCTGGCTAACTGATTCTTTTGATTCAGGGAAGGCCAAAAAGTAGCATGCATGTTGGCGCCACCTATCTCCATGCCTGTGTCAGAAGCAGTTCATAATCACAACGCTTTCCTGCTAAAACTTGATGCAACCTCAGAATCCTTCTCAACACAGGACTCCAGAAAGCTGCCACCATTTGAATAGAGTTATCAGCCCATCCTTACTACATGCCAATGGTGCGGTTCATTCCACGGAAGAGATCTTAGGCACAGGATGTGTGTAGTCTACACCCGAGACTCTACTCAAGAAAGATAAGCAAGATCCATGATCTCTCTAACCCTCTCCCAACCCTTCTCTGGAGGGGCCAGAGAGCTAGGATCAGGGCCATTTCTGCAGGACTCTAGGTTGAGTCCCAGCCAAGTCTAGAAGCTGGTAGAAATTCTCTGAGAGTAGCTTCTCCATCCATGAGCCTGGAACATGGGGTTCATCAAAGCCAGGCTGGAGGTGGCTGTGCCTGGCTGGGGGATGTTGTCCTTACCCAACTGGCCCAGAAGAGGCCAGGCTCCTTCCCCAGGAAGTCCACAATGGCACTGACCTTGATTCTCCTCCCAGGGGCCTCGCCAGGGAGAGACCCACAGGAGCTACAGGGACAGAGGTGGGGGCAGAGGAGGCCAGAAGAAATGGCTCCAGGCCCACTAATGGGTTTATGTTAAAGCACAGAGGAGACTAGATATGGTGGCTCATGCCTGTAAGCCTAGCACTCTGGGAGGCCGTGGTGGGAGGATTGCTTGGGACCAGGAGTTCAAGACCAGCCTGAGCAAGAGCGAGACCCAGTCTCTACAAAAAATAGAAAAATTAGTTGGGCATGGTGGTGCACATCTGTAAGTTCCAGATACTCTAGAAATCTACCCAGATTTCTCTAAAGAAACACTTAAGCCCAGGAGTTTGAGGTTGCAGCGAGCTATGATAACACCACTACCCTCAGCTTGGGTGACAGGACAAAACTCAGTCTTAAAAAAAAAAAAGAAAGAAAACAAAAACCTGGAAAATTTCTGACCACAGCTACCATCACTGCCCCAGCCATCTCCAAAATTGTCAGTATTCATGACAAGCAATCCAGATGGGAAGGAAGTGATATTCTGGAGCAGTACTGTTCAACAGTACTGAGGTGATGAAAACGTTCAACATCTGTGCTGCCTGATAGGCAAGCCACTAGCCATGTGAAATATGGCTAGTGCAGCTGAGAAACTGATTTACTTAATTTAAAATAAAATTAAAACAGCCACATGTGGCTAGTGGCTACCCCATTGGACAGGGTGAGCTCTAGAGGGTCAGAGCACAACAGTACTCTCTGTCCCTTTAGCGCTGTGTCCCCAAGGACTCAACTTTCCTCTTCTCCAGAGTCCAGAGGGAGAAAGAGGGACAGAGAAAGTGATGGACATATGGACAGAGGCTCCTCAGCCGTTCTTATGTCTCCATCTTCAGTTTGGGATTGGGGAGGGTTGTTTGAGTTTTTTCTTTTTCTTTTTTTTTTTTTTTTTTTTTGCCTTTCTGGCTCCAGCCAACTTGTTACCAAGGCAACCAGATTAATATCAGGAAGTTGCTGAGGACGGTCTCTCTAAAAAACAAACCCACAAGCTGCTCACGAACAGGCTTATTGGCTCCAACAGGGACACCTCCTACGACAGGCCAGGTCCCCAGCCCAGAGCTGACCTGCCAAGAAGCAGGGGATGTGCACAGAGCGGTTGGTGAGGAGGCAGGGGTCATCATGCAGGGTGTCGAAGGGCAGCAGGGCCCGGCCGTTGTCCTGGTAGGCCATGTTGACAGCCAGCAGCCCTAGCTGGTTGGTGGTGTTACGCAGCTTCATGGCCAAGGGGTCCTCGCTGCCATATACCATGCTGGCATCCAGGAAAGCGGTGAGCGCATTGATCTGGTTGCGGATGGTAACGTTGCTCTCAGTGCAGGCCGGGCAGGAGCGGAAGAAAGGGATGCAATCTTGTTGGTTCTTGATGCGGGGGTCATTGGGTGGGATCTGAGGCACAGAGAGAGGCTAGGTCAGCTCACTGAGGACAGAGGCAATGGGCATGGGTGGCTCTCCCTCTCCCTCAGGACCTCTGGCACTATCAGCTTGCAGGGAGGCCTCTCAAGGACTCTGAGGTTCAGGGTTGATGACCAGGAGCAGGGAATGTGGGAGGCCCCAAGGGCTCTGACCTCCTCCTTGCTTAACCTGCTCCTGTCTCTCCTCTCTTGGTCCGTTCCTCCCTGCCCTCCTCTCTAGAGTGGTCTCTGTACTCTCACTCCAGCTCCTTCTTCCTTTCCTTTTCCTTGGCTCTGGCTCTGTCCCTTGTCCCTTTCCTGTCTCACTCTGGCCTTGACATTCTCCTGTGGCTCCTGCCCTCTCTCTCAGACTGTCTCCTTTCTCTCCTCCCTACTCAGCACCTCGCCCTCCTCCAGCCCACTCTCAGCTCTACTCCCAGCTCAGGCCCAGACCCCAGCTCTCTGCTGTGCAATGTGGGTGTGGGGAAAGGCCCCTCAAAGGAGTATCAGCCACCTATCCAAGAAAGTTTGAGGGACACTGGGAAGGTGCTCCTCCCAGAATTCTCTATCAGCCTAACAAAGAGCTAGTAAACCCGCCAACAGGATCCTTTGGGGGGCGGGGAGGGGAGATAAGCATCACTCTCTTCCCAGCCTGGGAGAGGCCACAGATGAGAGGGGTGCCCAGCCTGACAGCACAGAGCAGGGCAGGCATTGCCTCTGGTCATACCGGGGCTGTGGAAGGAGACCTGGGCACAAGAGGGAGTTGGCCACTTTCAGGAACAAGATCTCCACTCCCCACCGCAGGCGGGGTGGGCAGGAAGAAGGGAGCACCTTGAGCGGGAAGCAGGGCGGCTGCTGCAGGCAGCTGGTCTCGCAGTTAAGGCCTGTGAGGAAGGAGACCCGGGCGGCTGGTTCCGGGGTGAAGTCGAGGTCGTGGTCGATCAACTGGCCCCACTGCATGAATATGAGCGAGCGCTCCTGGTCCGGGGTCAGCTGGTTTGTGGGGAAGCGCACGATCTCGTTGGAGACCGCGCGAGCCTACGGGACAGGGGACGTCAGGGGCTCCTGGGGCCCGAACGCGGCGTCGGGCGGGGCCTCGCCCCCTCTGCCCGCCGGCGCTCACCAGAGGCACCGGGAAGCCGGCGCGCTTGACCCCCGGTGTCCAGCCAAAGGGCAGAGAGAAGCCGTCCTCATACTCCGCCGGCAGCCAGCGCGCAAAGGCGCGGTTGGAGGCCCCCAGCGTCGGGCTGCGCCTGCAGGGGACGACAGGACGCTGACGCGAGGTGGCGCCGCAGGCCCGACGTGGGCCCCGGGGCCCGGACGCCTCGCGGAGCCTCTCCCGGGACCATACCCGCCCGCTGCACCTGTTGTTGCACCGCCCGGTGATGGTGCGGTACTTGTCCCGCTCTGGGCACGTCACGGCCAGGTTCTGGTAGGCGCAGCCGCTTGACTTGGACAGCAGAGTCAGCTGCGCCGGCGTCAGCACATCTGTGAGGAGAAGAGGGGATGTGGGAGCGTCAGCAACCTGAGGGTGAACAGCCCCTGAGAGGGGCCGGACAGCGGAGGGATGCTGGGATGCCCCCTGAGACTCCATGAAGGGAGAGGTTGAGGGGATCACCAGGAGGTGGCTGGAGTCTCTAGGAGGGGGTCACTCGGGGAGCAGGGGCCTGGAGTCTCTAGGAGGGGGTCACTCGGGGAGCAGGGGCCTGGGGTGAGATGGACAACAGTACCGGTAACATTGAAGGGCCCTGGCCAAAGGGACCGCAGCTTCACCTCCAGCAGGCCTAGAGCCACATGCAGGTAGTCAGCAGACCTCACGGCAGTCCTGGTGGCTGCCACTGGCTGCTTGAAGTAGGACAGGAGTTCCATGGGGCTGGCTGAGCCACTGCGAAGCCGCTGCTTGATGCTGCTTGGAGAAAGGAGGTGTGAAGGCCCCAGAAGGGTGCAGGGACACTCAGCAGAGCCCCAGCCCAGGGACTAACGCCATAATGATAAAGACAAAGCCACGATGGGAAGAACAATTCTTTTTATGTATATTTTTAAATGGACCTGGGTGTCCAGACAGAGGTAAAGTCGTGGGAAGAATGGTTTTGAAGATCTTCTTATATCCAGAGACACAAGGACAGAAAGTTCTTCGTGGGCCCTATAGACCCCCAACACCACCTATAAACTCCCAGGCAACTGCTCCTTCTCTGAAAGGCCAGGGACAGCCTTACCCAGAGCTGCACAGTGCCTATACCACACCTTTCCCTCCGCTCCTTGTAGGCCTTGTCCACCAGCCTCTTGGCCTCCTCCATGCTGGTCAGCACCACTGAGTTCTCCACCTCTCCTGGTATAGCTGTCCAGAGCAGGGGTCGCAAAGTCAGAAAGGGAGCCAGGGAGCCTGCACTGAGAACAGGATCCCTGGGACTCAGAACCATCCCAACACACCTCGTTTCCCTCCCCGTTTTGAATGTTACCTGTAGCAGCACCCTCAGAGGACTGGGACATGGCCAGAATGGCCAGCAGCCCTGCTAGGTCCAGGAGAAGCTTCATCTCTGCAATGAGACCCCCAGACCACCAAGTGCCTTGAGCCCACAGTGCACCTGGAAGAAGACAGCCCTACCAGCCTCTCCTCCTGGGCCCCTCACTCCCCACTTCACATCCCAGCCTACCTCCCTGGGCCCTGTCCATGGACAAAGCCAGGCCTCCTTGAGGGAAGGGTCCATATCAACTCCATACCTTTCCTAGCTGCAGCCACCCAGCCCCCAAGGACCCAACCTCTAAAACTCACCTGACATTGATAGCTTTTCTTAGCTGAATCTGGGCTTTTATGTCATCTAAGCTGGGGGTGGGGCAGGGCAGAGGAGGGACTATCCCTGTAGAATGAACTGTGTCTCCACCCCCCACTGGGGTTGGGGGACACATGGAGGGGCTCCTGAAATGGGAGTAAGAGGTAGGAAAGGAGGAACCCCAGCCTTTGAACTTAGCACTCCTGCCCTATGGATTCTCAGCTCCCTGTTGTGTGCCTAGACCAGTGCTGTCTCCAAGGGATACACATGGCTAATCCCTCGAATTTCTGGTTAATATGAGTATCCAGGGCTCCTTTTAAAGGAACAAAACCAGGAACCAGTAGCCTAAGGAGTTGTGGCGAATAGAGTGGCCCCAAGGAAAAAGGGAGAGGAGTAATAATGTTCCAATTGGCCTAAGAGGCCATCCCCCACTCCAGCAGTAACCTGTGTTCTGCATTACCCCTAATGGGCAGCCCCTGGTTCTTAGTGGGGCTAGGAGGACAGGAAATCTGGCTAGAGACCGTTGGGCTTCACAGGAAGGACCCTGGGGGTGATGGGCTCAGGACCAAGATAACTTCCTCTATTCGTTCTTCCTCCATTTTCTTCTTGGCTTAGGGTAGAGGAGGGCTGTCTCAAAACCATCCCCTGACCCCAAAATCTGCTCCTGGATTTTAGGAACCAAGAGAGAGCAGAGCTGGTTGTGGTTAGTGGTCAGTTGGGTGATGTAGCCCAAAGCCTCTCTGGGATAAGATCAGTGCAGTTGGGAGGATTTGGGTTAATGATTCAGGATCATTCTGAAATAGAAGAGGGGGAAGCTTCGCCCTTTGGAAAGGCTGGCAGAAGGGCTTCCATTCTCATGTAAGAAAAGTACATTTGACTTATGACTGTGTCCATCCACCTGCCTGGGCCGTGGTCAGGGTGAGCATATGCCAGCCATGGTGCCTAGGTCCTGTTTTGGTCTAGCCCCACCTACCTTTAGCCACCTTCCTGCCATTTGCTCTTGTCTTCTATGCCCAGACCATATTTCTGCCAAGAAATAAAGGAGAACAACACATCCAGGACACCTTCCCCATGTACTCAGGGATCCATCATTTGCTGGGAAGCAGAACCCAGAGACCAGTGAGAGAGGAGGCCATTCTTCCTTCCAGCCTTGATCTAGTTCAGTATGTGAACTTGGTCAAGTGGCTTTTTGTAAATCAGGTTCTAGAATTTTATAGGTTTCTGGAAATACTTTTTTAAGCTTATAAGCAATATATTTTCATTGATGAGAACTAAGAGAACACAAACAGGCAAAAATAAATCAAAATTACTTATAATCAGGTAAGATTGTGGGCAATTTTTTTCTTTCAAAGTTTATCATTGTCTTTCATATAATAAGCAGTAGGAAAGAAAATAATTTCCCACAATCCCTCCACTCATCAATACCCCATTTAATAGTTTGACATCCTATATGCATATATAATATATATTTTTTAACATGATAAGAACAACTTTAAATACTGTTTTACAAGCTACTTTTAGTTCTTAACAATTTTATCCTGGACATCCCTCTATGTCAATAAATATAGTTTTACTTCATTTTTATGTCTACATAATGTTTTGTATACATATTTTATATAATTTATTAACTATCTCTTGGTAGATACTTGGGTTGTTTCAAATTTTCATTATTATAAAAAGTACTAGGATGAACATCTATGGAGTTAAATGTCACATCTTTAGTTATTTCCTTAGGCAAGAAATTTTAGAAGTAAACCTGCTGTGTATTTGAGCATGAACTTTTAAGGCTTTTTAATATTTAATATTTATAGTTCAGTGGCCTATGAAGATTGTACTTCATCCTTCCCTGAATGAGAGCACCTGTTCCCCATCACTCCCATCAACCTTGAGCATTAGTATCTTTTTACTCTTTTAGGAGAATTACTCATGAGGGAAGAGGCAGTTAAGCCTCTCTCAGCAGAGATGAGAAAGAGGGAGCCCAGGGAAGGAGACCACGTTACTAAGGGCAACGGTGTAGTACAGGTTGGAATAATCTCAATGTCAAGTTTCTTGCCTTAATCAGTGCTCTTAACCCACTTGCCTCTGCACAGTATTCCTGACCTTGCCTTCAATCATTTATTCCACAGGTATTAATGAAGCCCTGGTCAGGTACTGTGTTGGGCGTTGGGCATCCTCCATTTAACAGAACAAAGCATAGACCTCCTCATCAAGAAGCCCACAGAGGAAGGCAAAATGGTGAACAAATGGCACCCCAAGAGCTGTGCCATATTCTTCATGAGTGTCAAAGAGCAGAACTTGGATCACCTGAGGATCCAAGCTTTCTTGAGGAGCTGATGCTTGAGACTGTAAGAATGTTTTGAAGTTGACCAAATAGACACTGGAAAGGAAGAGCATTCTGGACCCAGAGAATGACCCAGCAAAGGCCTTGATGCAGTGAGCCTCACTCAGACAGCTCTAACAGACAGACAGAGGCCCAGGATGTAGCACTCTTGCTGACCTACCTTGACATTCTTGTCCTGAAGCCCTAGCGAGTCAGGACGTCTCAGAAGCAGGGAAATGCATGGTCCCAGTTAGGGCAGCAGTGTAGAGGGAGCACCTGAGGGGCAGGCCCAGAAGCTGCGGGCTGGGCAGGTGGCATCACAGTGATTCACGCCTGTCAGGAGGCCTGCTCTGCTTTCTCTCAGGCAGCAATGGGGCAAGGAATGGTTGAAAAGCTGAAGCATTTTCGAAGAAGGAGGTTAAAATTCCCTTAGGTCTCTACCCTCGTGGAAATGAGAGAATTCTCCTGATGCAGAATCCCCAAACGCTGACTAAGGCTCAGGGCTGAGTCTGTGGGCCTGCAAGTGTGTGCAGGGGCTGGAGATGCTGGGTGAGTTTACGATGTTTCCAACCAGTTAACAAAGACCCAGATGGCGTCACTGCAAGGCCGACAGCCTTCCCTGCTTGTACCTTTGCTGATCCCTCATCTAGGCCCCATTTGTCTGGCACTGGTGTGTTTGAGGCTTCTCAGCATGTAGAGTAACCAGAAGGAGACTAGGGCTCCTGAGGGAGATATTCCAAACAAGCCTTGTCTCCATAAAATACCTTCCAGCTCCTCTACCTGGGGGTGGCCTCTGGAGGGCACTGCTGGAACTGCTACATGTCAAGACTATAGTCATTTGAAGGTGACACCCCTACATACACACACTGCCCTCTCTCCTACCCACTCAGATTTCCCAAACATCCCACCCCAGGGTGAAGCCTAACTGCTGTGGGATAACTGCTTGTACCCCTCTGGCACTACTTGCAAAACAGCTTGTTCTTTCTTAACGCTGTTTAGGAAACAATTCGGTTGGGATTACAGCCAGATTTCCTGTGGGGGAGTAGAGAGAAGGAGGCACCCCAAAAGGTTATGGAAGCTGGGGAGGCGCAGGGGCCATAACTGCTCAGACACGCAATTACACTCAGCCCATGGATCTCCTTTAAATTTTTTAAAATTAATTTTGAATTCTATTGGTAATACTTGGATATCTTTTGAATAAAATTTCAAGTTGTTGACCAGGTTAAAGCTCCTTTAGATTAAGTTATTGCATCATCCCCAAGTCCAGTCCCCATCCTCCACTCTATAGGCATAAATGCTGTTATCATTTTCATGTTTGTCCTTCCAAACCGTTTTTAAAATTTTATTTACTTATTTCTTTCTTTCTTTATTTTGAGACAGAGCCTTACTTTGTCACCTTAGTGGAGTGCCATGCTATCATAGCTCAACCTCCTGGGGCCAAGCAATCCTCTTGCCTTAGTCTCCCAAGTAGCTGGGACTACAGGCACCTGCCATAATGCCTGGCTACTTTTTAGACACGGGGTTCTCATTCTTTTTCAGGCTGGTCTCGGACTCCACCCATGTTGGCCTCCCAGAGTGCTAGGATTACAAGTGTGAGCCACTACACCTGACCTTCCAAACCTTTTAGTTTACATTCATTCATAGAAATAGTCTTTTATCCTTGGTTTTCCATAAATGGTGTCCTCTATTGAAGGGAGTTGATATTTGCCCGTTTTTTCACTGTTAATAATAATAATAGTAATACTGGAAGGTATTTTATGGAGACAAGGCTTGTTTGGACTATCTCCCTCAGGAGCCCTAGTCTCCTTCTGGTTACTCTGCATGCTGAGAAGCCTCAAAGACACCAGTGCCAGACAAATGGGGCCTAGATGAGGGATCAGCAAAGGTACAAGCAGGGAAGGCTGTCGGCCTTGCAGTGACGCCATCTGGGTCTTTGTTAACTGGTTGGAAACATCATAAACTCACCCAGCATCTCCAGCCCCTGCACACACTTGCAGGCCCACAGACTCAGCCCTGAGCCTTAGTCAGAGTTTGGTGATTCTGCATCAGGAGAATTCTCTCATTTCCACGAGGGTAGAGACCTAAGGGAATTTTAACCTCCTTCTTTGAAAATGCTTTAGCTTTTCAACCGTTCCTTGACCCATTGCTGCCTGTGAATGCCTTGAGAAGCCACCTTGTGCACGCGCACAAAAGTTCTCTATGTTATCATACAGATGAAGAAGTGGGCCATAGGTATTGTGCATTTTAAATTTATAACAGATATTGCTAAACTTTTCTCTGAACTCTGTAAAAGTCTCACAGGCAAAGAATGTAATCAATCACATTATGGGTTCAATTTTTATTTCTTTGATTAAGAGTGAGGTTAAGCATGTTATCATTTGTATTTGTTCATTTTTCTATTGGATTGTCACTCTTTTTATTGATTTGTAAAAGTTGTATTTTTTGGCTAAACACTAATCCTTCAGCTGTTCTGTATGATGCAAATCTTTTTTCTAGTCTCTCACTTTTCATTTACATTTTATATAATTTTAAGGCAGTCACATTTATTAATTTTGTGAATTTTGCTTTGGGGACTTGTTTAAGGAGCTCTTCTCTTCTTCAAGATCATAAACATGTTCTATATAGTATTATACTTTAACACTTTGGGGTTTTTTGTTTAGGTCACTCATCCACTTGGAATTTTTTATTTCTGAATAGTGGGAGGTAGGAAGAAGCTACTTCTTTTTTTTTTTTCTAAATAGATACCCGATCATTCCAATGTCTTTAATTGAATATTTAAATTTATTTAAATATCTCATTTCTCCACTGAATTAAGATAAATTATGTATTTATATTGTTCTACTCTACTTATCTACCAGTCTATTTGTCTGATTCTGCACTATAATGAGCTGTATGATTATTTCATACAACTCACCATATTGCAGAAATCAGTGGGAGCTCTGAGTTTGTTTTCCTGCAACTGGATGGTCCCATCTGGGGATGATGAGAGACAGTGACACCTGAAGTGTGCTATTTATGTCCTCAGCCCCACCCCGGATCATCAGGCACAGGAATCTCATAAGGAGCGTGCAACCTAGATCCCTCAGCTGTGCAGTTTACAGTAAGGGTCTTACTCCTGTGAGAATCAAATGCTGCAGTTGCTCTGACAGTCAGCAGAGCTCAGATAGTGATGAGAGCAAAGGGGAGTGGCTGTAAATACAGATGATGTTTCACTCACTTGCTTGCCACTCACCTCCTGCTATGCAGCCCAGTTCCTAACAGGCCACAGACCACTACCAATCTGCAGCCTGATCCAGCCTAGTGGCTGGGGACTGCAGACATGGACTTTGGAAACTCAAAGGGGTGAGGTTGGGCAGAGGATGAGGGATCAAAAATTACCTGCCAGGTACAATGTAATGTATACTATTCAAGTTTCAGGTGCACTAAAGGCCCTGAATTTACCACTATACAATTCATCCATGTATCAAAAAACCACTTGTACTGCCTCAATCTATTGAAATTAAAAACAAATAAATAAAAAACAAAAAGATAAAACTAATGAGGGAGATCTACTTGTAGAAAAATGGAAAGAAATGCTGCCAAAAGAAAAAAAAACTAATTACAAAACATTATATACAACCTGCTGCCACTCATGCAAAATACATGCGTACTCTCACATGCAGACAAGTGTGCACTGGTGTGCATGGTGCATCAACACGTATGCAAATATGCACAGAAAATTCTGTGCAGCACCAAAGCACATTAACAGTGTTGCCTCTGGGGAATGAACTGAAGGAGGAAGAGAAGGCTTTTATTTCATACTCAGTGCCCCTTAGAAAGTTTTTCAAGGAAAAGATAATTTTTTTGTTGTTGTTGTTGTTGTTTTTGAGACAGTCTCACTCTGGCACCCTGACTAGAGTGCCTGGCAAAATTGATCCTCTTGCCTCAATTTTTCTATGTTTAGTAGAGACAGGGTCTCGCTCTCGCTCAGGCTGGTCTCGAACTTCTGAGCTCAAGCAATCTACCAGCCTCGGCCTCCCAGAGTGCTGGGATTGCAGGCATGATTGGCCAGAAAAGATAATAATTGTATCACAAAAGAAAATAATAATCTTTCTCTTCATCTCAGTCCCCCAAAATAGCAAACTTTGATTTGTTTTAATTAATCAGTGGGTTTGGATTACTTTTACATTGGTTTATTAATATGAAGCCAAACACTAACACAGGTTGAAATGGAAGCATTGACATACATTGCATTTCCCTCTGGGAGGCTTGGGTAGTGTGACTGACACTTTGGCTAAGTATAGAATTCAAGTTCAAATTTCTTTCTCTGCAGCAGTAAGAAGGTATTGCTCCATTATCTCTGTGCACTTGGTAGTGCTGTTGTGTTCTCTGTTACAAGTTGACTTAGGCAAAGCAGAATTAACATGGGTGGCAGGATCCACTAGCCAAGCCTGAGCATGGAGATGCCACAGAAGTGAGAATGGAATTGTTAGACAGCAGAAAATAAGGAGAGCTGTAGGAAGCCCCCAGGGAGACAGAGGAGACTGGGATCTGGTGAGGGGAACAAAGGTTAAGAGGGGAGGAAGGAAGGGAGGGCTGGGTGCCTCCAGCAGGGCAGGGTCAGGGAGAGCCTTCTGGTCCTGCCCTCCTCTCTGCGTGACATTGCCCTCCTCCAGGTCGTTGTCTGCCTGTAGTGACTGCAAGAAGGAAAACAGGACCTCTAGCTTAGCAGAAGTTTAGGGGAAGGGATGTTAAACAGCAGTTCTGGACGCTGGCCAGGTTAGAGAATAAAATGACAGGTCCGTTCATCTGCCCTGAACACTGGAGTCTTATTACCTAAGAGGAGTGTCCTGCCTGAACAGAGATACAGGAGATTTTCTAATGGGTAATGTCCCCTGGGGGAGGGGAGGGAGGAAATGAACAGCAGAGGAACCTAGATTGTAACCAATGATCTCTCTAATTCGGATGGCTTGAGTCCCCTGCCATCCCCACCACCCCTTTGGCTGACTCCATATACACTCCCCAGACTCAATGAGCAGGGACATAGCAAAGAATAGGCTTTCACCCTCCTCCCATGACATGATCAAATGGAATTTATCCCAAGAAAGTAATTTAACATTCAATTAATGAAATTTACCATAACAAAAAAAAGAAAAAAAAAAAACATTTTCTCTCATTAGATATAGAAAAATCATTTGACAAAATCTGACATCTGTTACTGATTTTTTTTAAAGAACTCTCTACAAACTAGGAAGAAAAGGAACATTTTAAATTTAATAAAGTTTACCTAAATGGAAAGATATCTTTTATATTGTACTTAATAGCAAAAGACTGAATGCTTTCCCCCCAAAATTAGGAATAAGGCAATGATGTCTGCTCCTACTATTTCTTTTTTTCTTTGTTTTTTTGTTTTTTTTTGTTTGTTTGTTTTGTTTTCTTTTTTAAGACAAGATCTTTTTCTGTCATTTGGGTTGGAGTGCTGTGGCACAATCATAACTTACTGTAACCTCAAACTCCTGGGCTCAAGTGATCCTCCCACCTCAGCTGGGACTAAAGGTGTATAACACCACACATGGCTAATTTTTAAATTATACACCATTTAAATGGTGTATACCATTTAAATTGTTATACACCATTTAAATTTTTAAATGTTTTGTAGAGACAGTGTCTTGCTATGTTGCCAAGCCTGGTCTCAAACTCCTGGTTTCAAGCATCCTTCCACCTCAGCCTCCCAAAGTACTGGGATTACAGGTATGATCTTGATTATTAGCAACAATCAGGAATTCAAATTTAAAATATTATAACAATACCACCTATGATAGCATGAAAAACATGAAATAATTAGGCATAAATCTGATGAAAGATGGTGATAATATGTACTGAAAAAGCCATAAACATTGCCAAAACAAATTAAAGAAGACCTAAATAAATTACCTCTGTCCATAGGTCAGAAGACTCAATATTGTGAAAATGTCAATTCTTCCCAAATTGACGAACAGATTCAATACAATCACAATCAAAATCCTAGTAGGAAGAAGTTCCAATTCTATGTAAGATGAAATAAACACATTCTACACTGTCTCTCTTGATGAAAGTGAAACAACTATACGAAGACTTTTTCAGTTGATCAAAGTAGGCAGATTGGGGGAAAAGAATATACTTGAACATACCACCCATGTGGCAGTGAGTTTACTACATTTTTTGTCTGGTACTCCCCAAGCTGAACTCAATGTAGCTTGAAACCCAGAGTGGGCATCTGTGAGCACAGAGGGAGCTCCAGGAGAGTTCTAGTTCTGGCTTAAGAGGCAGGAAAGAGATCGAATGTTCAGAGAGTACAGGGTTCCCCCACTTCTCTTTTGCATTTCTTTTTTCTTTTCTCCATTATCTTGCACCCCAGTTCCCAAGCAATCCTGTGGTGGCAGCAGCAAAGGAGGCCAGAAGGAGCCTAAAACTCTGAGAAAGGGAAAACTTCCTCCCCAATCAGAGGAGCTATGCTCCTAGGAGGGTGGGATGAATGCTTAATGCCCCCCCCCCTTTATCTTGGCCCTGTCTGGCCCCAGGTGCAGACATGGCCACAGGAAGTACATCACAGAACAAGGTAAACAGATCCCAGCTTTTTGGCCAGGGGACCAAGAGTCATAGGGAATCAGACTGTGCCAGGGAGATGACAAAAAGGGGAAAGCTCAGGGAAGCAGCTCTGGGATTTAAGAACGGGAGGGATAATACCAAAAGGTCTAACATTTGTGTCATCAAAGTCCCAGCAGGAGAGGAGGAAAAGTGTGGTGTGGAAAAATATTTGAAAGAATAATGATTGAAAAAAAAAATAAAATAAAATTTATGTGCTTATTTAAAAAAAAAAATAATAATAATGATTGAAAACTTACCCAATTTGCCAAAGACGTAGACCTATAGAATTAAGAAGCTCAGCAAAACCCAAATAGAATAAACATAAGGAAACGCATCCTCAACACATAATCAGACTGCTGAAAGCTAAAGACAAAGAAAAAAAAGTCTTACAAGGAACCAAACAAAAATGATGCATTAGAGTAACAATAATTTGCAGGATGGTGGTTTTCTTATCAGAAATTATGAGACAGAAAGAAGTGAAATAATATTTTTAAAGTGCCAAAATAAAGACCTGTCAACCAATAATTTTCTGCTCAGTGAAAACATCCTCAAGAAAAAGATGAAATAAAGACATTCTCAGATGAAGAAAAGAATTCACTGCCACCATATCTTCTCTAAAATGACACCAGAAGGAAACTGGCACATCAGGAATGAAGGAAGAGCAAAAAAATGATAAATATGGGTAAACATAATAGACTATTTCTCTCCTTTGGGTTCTTGAAAATGTTCACTGGTTGAAAGCAAAAACTGTATTATCTTAGATAATTTTCAACGTAGGGACAACTGGGGAGGAGGACAAAGAAAAATATATGATGGGAAATCTCTAAATCCCACTTGAAGTAACAAAATATTGACTTCACTAATGAAAAGTTAAGTATGTATGCTATAATCCCTAAAGCAAGCACTAAAAAATTACATATATGTCTATTTATACATATGTAGCATGCATATATTTTTAAAATGCAATAAAATTTAAAGAAACACTAAAAGTGTTCAAAGACCCAAAAGAAGGCAGAAAAGAGCAGAGGAAATGAGCAGAAAGCAAATAATAGTGGACAAAAATATAAATAATTATACAGAATGTAAATGAATGGTCTAAACATATCATTTAAAAGACAGAGACTATCAGATGATTTTTTTAATTGACTCGACTATATGCTATCTACAAAATGCCCATTTCAAATATAACATAGATAAGGTCAGAGGAAAACGATAGAAAATGATATACTATGCCAACATAAATCAAAAGAGAGCTAGACTGGATATATTAATATCAGGCAAAATAGACTTCAAAGTAAAGAAAATTACCAATTATCAAGTGGGAAAGGGTTAATTCACCAAGAAGGCACAACAGTTCTAGATGTACATGTATTTCACAACAGAACTTCAAAGTACATGGAGTAAAACTGACAGTTATTAAAAAGAAAAGTAGGTAAATCTACAATTATAGTTGGAGACTTCAATACTCCTCCCTCAGCAATAGATATAATGGATATCCCAGTTGTTTTCCCCTGGTACAAGTTCATTAATATATTTATTTCCTTTTCCACATATGAGACTAATTTCTTTTATAGGCTACAAAAGGGTATGCCACACCACTCAGGTGAGTTGCAAGAAGAATCATAATCTTGGTCAACAAAGACAGGCCCATTTCCCCCAAAGACTTCTGTCAGCTACAACATTGTAAAGTACAGGGTGTCCTAAATATGGCTCATAAAGTCACCATACACAGGGAGAATGGGGGATTGTAGCTAAACGTACCTTTATTGACAAAATATTCGTTACAAAATATTATATTATCTATGCATTGGCCACCTCTTTGTAAAATTTTGCTTTGTAAAGTTATATTTTGCCACAATTTCCCATTTTCTCTATGTATGGCAACTTTATGGGCAACTTTGGGTATATTAACATCAAGCCCTGAATCATGCTTCTTTTTTTGAGAATACTGTGTGGTTTGAGATACTGTGAGGTATATAGTACAATTCAGCAGCTGTTAAGGATAAAAAGAATTTGAACTCAGCCATATTTTAAAGAAGCAGGAGACCTTCAGTTTTCAGGATGTTTACTTCCTAAGCACATGAGACTGATGGTCAATACCAATCACCCAAATGTGGAAGTGAGACAACAAGCACAGTGTACAGGAGCGTTTGCGTCCACCAAGTATTCCTGCATATCATGTTTTATTTAGGATCAGATCTTTAAATAAAGAGAAGAAATAAAAGAGTAGAGAAGTTTCATCCAATCTTCAAATAATTTTAAATGTCAAATAATCAAAAATCTGTTACATTGCAGTACCTACATCCCAAACAAAAATAATTCAGCCTGGTGAAAAGAGGTTCTTAATTTCTTCACCTCCTTCTTATTTGTACTCTAAAAACAAATCTAAATATCTAAACTTAGTCATCCTTTTCTTTTTACTGTTAAGATCCTTCATAAATAATAACCAAAAGGGGTATGGGACTTTCATTTGATTTTTCTCAGAGAGAAAAGCTTAGTTATGGCAATGAAAATATTCTTTTATTTAGATAAAAATTGTTTTAAGGCTTGGTGCCTGTGGCTAAAGCAGCTAAGGCGCCAGCCAAATACACCTAAACTGGCAGGTTCAAATCCAGCCTGGGCCTGCCAAACAATGACGGCTGCAACCAAAAAATAGCTGGGTGTTGTGGTGGGCACCTGTAGTCCCAGCTACTTGGGAGGCAGATGCAGGAGAATCACTTGAGTCCAGGAGTTGGAGGTTGCTGTGAGCTGTGATGCTACAGCACTCTACCCAGGGTAACAGCTTGAGGGTCTGTCTCAAAAAAAATAAAATGTTTTGATTTATCAAAAAATTGTTTTAATTTCTCAATTTTAAATTGTTATTTAGATAAAAGTAGTTATTTTAATTGTTATTTAACCAACAAATTAAAATCAAAAACCCAATATCCCCTTTTCTACCCTATTGATAAACAATAGTCAAACAAATTAAAATTAGAATCAAAGATTTGAGGAGTCTCAGAAACATTAGAGATGATTTAGCTAAACAATTTCACATCACAGATTAGAAAAATGAAGTTGCAGTGGCTCATGCCTGTAATCCTAGCACACTAGGAGGCAGAGGCAAGTGGATGGCCTGAGCAAGAGTGACACCCCATCTCTAGAAACAGCCTGGCATTGTGGCGGGCACCTGTAGTCCCAGCTATTTGAGAGGCTGAGCCAAGACGATCACTTGAGCCCAAGAGTTTGAGGTTACTGTGAGCTATGATGACATAACACTCTACCGAGGGTGACAAAGTAAGACTCTGTCTCAAAAAAAAAAAAAAAAAAAGAAAGAAAGAAAGAAAAGAAAAGAAAAGAAAGAGAAAAATGAAGTATAGTAAGAAATTTGCCAAGGTTTCTTGACAGAAGAATTCTGGCTGCCTATTCACTAGCCCAGTGTCCCTTTGTTCATGAAATGCTGCCTTTTCTGTCCCGCTGTTCTCGGTGTTATGAAAGTAAGAAGCTAGTATGCTAGCTGTCTTGTAAAAGTATATGAGTGATATAAAGTAATTTAACTCCTCATCCATTGTAAATAAACAGAAACCTCCTGTGAACACCTGGGGAAGTAGATTGAGTATATGAAGAAATTAACCCAGTTGCTGCAGCAGAGGGAGGAAAGAATGAAATTGACTTTATTTATTTTAACAGTGAAGATAGAAACAGCCACGAGAAGAAACATAGCATCAGAGTTCAACCAAGAGTTAGTGTTTGTGTCATTTTAGAAAAATGTAAACATTATTTATTGTGGAGGACTTCTTGCCTCATGTGACATTTCTTACACTGTGGCCAGTGAACAAAAGTTGCGTGGTCAGGGAAAAAAACTAGCTGGGCATCATGGTGGGCTCCTGTAGTCCCAGCTACTCAGGAGGCTGAGGCAAGAGGATTGCTCAAGCCCAAGAATTTGAGGTTGCTGTGAGCTACAATGATGCCTTGGCATTCTACTCAGGGCCACAGAGTAAGACTCTGTCTAAAAGAAAAAGAAAAACGAAAAAGAAAAGAAAAAAGTGTTTCAAATCAATGACCTAAGCTTTTGCCTTGTTAAGAAACAAGAAAAATCCATTAAATACAAAGCAAGCAGAAAGAAAGAAATAATAAAGATAAGAAATCAATTAAACAATTAATGAAAGAACAGAAATTGATGAAACTGAAAACAAAAAATAAAAGTGAAAAAAAAGAATGAAACCAAGGAAATAGTTCTTTGAAAGACCAGTAAAATCAATAATCCTCTAGTTAGAGAAACAAAGAAAATTAGACAGTGGACAACATACAAATACTAGTAATGGAAGAGAAAACATTACAAATATAAAATGTGACAACTAGGATGAAAAGGAAAAATTCTTTGAAACAAACTACAAAGCTCACCCAAGAAGAAATAGATATGTTTTGTAGTCCTATGTCTGTTAGCAACACTGAATTTATAGCTTAAACACCTTCCAGTAAAGAAAGCTCCAGGTCTAGATGTCGTCACTGGCAAATTTTATCAAACATTTAGGAAAAATACGATGCTAGTTCTAAACAATCTCTTACAGATGGAAACTTCCCAACTCATTTCATGACACTAGCTGTACTGTGATATTAGAACCTAACAAAGATATTACAAAAAAGGAATACTACAGAACAAGATAACTCAGGAATATAAATGCAAAAGTTCTCAACAAAATAGTAGCAAATTGTATTCAGCAAAATAATAATATTTTGCTTGGCACTTGTAGCACAGTGGTTATGGCTCCAGCCATATACACTGAGGCTGGCAGGTTTGAACCCAGCCCAGGCCTGCTAAACAACAATGACAACCGCAACAACAACAACAACAACAACAACAACAACAAAATAGCTGGGTATTGTGGCAAGCGCCTGTAGTTCCAGCTACTTGGGAGGCTGAGGCAAGAGAATCACTTAAGCCCAAGAGTTTGAGGTTGCTGTGAGCTGTGATGCCACGACACTCTACCAAAAGAAACAGTGAGACTCTGTCTCAAAAAATAAATTAACAATAATAATAATAACCTGGTGGGGTTTGTCCTGGAAATACACATCTATTCCAACTTTTTTTTTTTTTTTGGAAACAGAGTCTCTCTTTGATGCTTTCATGTCAGCCTAGCCCACAGCAACCTCAAACTCTTGGGTTCAAGCCATGCTCCTACTTCAGCCTCCCAAGCTGGGACTATAGGCAACCCGTCACAATGCCTGGCTAATTTTTCTATTTTTAGTAGAGGCAGATTCTGCTCTTGTTAGGCTGGTCTCAAACTTGTGAAGTCAAGTGATTCTTCACCTCAGCCTCCCAAAGTGCTAGGATTACCGGAGTGAGCCACTGCTCCAGGCCTCTTTCAACTTTTGTAAGTCAATTTAACTCACCTTATTAACAGCCTAAAAAAAAAAGAAAAAGAAGAAGAAGAAGAAGAAGCACATGATCATCTTAACAAAGATTTGAAAAAATTCAACATTCTTGATAAAATCCCCCAGCAACCTAGGGAAAAAAAGAAACTTCCTCTACCTGATAAAAGACACCTACGAAAACAAAAACAAAACAATTGAACAATTGAATTTTTCCCCCCAAAGCAGATAGCCTTGCTTTGTTTCATAACGTTAGAAATAAAGCAAGGATATCTGCTTTCACCATGACTATTTAACATTGTACTGGAGGTCCTTGTCAGTATAATAGACAAGTCAAAAAGTAATAAATGAATACAAATGGTAAGGAATAAAGAAAACTGCCTCTATTCCCAGATGACATAATTGCCTACATAGAAAATTCTAAAAAACTACCAAAAAAAAAAAAAAAGTACTAGAACTAATAAGCCAGTTTAGCAAGGTTGTAGGATATAAGGTCAGTATTCAAAACCCACCTTTATTTCTTCAGCCTAGAGTTTTTCTTTGCAACACAGTTCTCCTGGGGTCCTGGACCAACCTTGTTCTCCCGCTTTCTCCTTTGCAGTTCTCAAGAATAACTGTAGAACTTTCTGGGAATACAACATCCTAATATAGGGAGGAACTGAGAGAACAGCTCCCCTCTGTTCCAGTCTTTGGGTAGAAACAGGATGTCCTTCAACACTTTACCCAGGTTGTCACAGTGTCCCTGAGGTGTAAAACCCATGGCAGGCTGCTTTCCAGGCCCCCTGCACTGCAGTGCGGGCGAGGCACACACAGATGAGATGCCAGCCACCCTGGGCACCTTCCCTAAGCCCTAGGGGACTAGCTCACGATGACACCTAGTCTTCTGTTGTCTATTACAGCCTATCTGGAAGTAATAAACCCATTCCATGTGACTTATATGGGGGCGTCATTTATCAAATTAAGGTATTTTCTTTCTTTCTTTCTTTTTTTTTTTTTTACAGTGAAAAGTTGTATATTTAGAATTGGCCAGCTGGACTTGGTTTAGATGATCCCAATTTTGTCGGCAACATCCAAAGCATCATAATCAGCAGCCAGTGGAACATACGCCTTCTTCTCACCATCAGGCCTCATGAGGGTGTTGACCTTGGCCACATCAGTGTCATAAAGCTTCTTCACAGCCTGTTTGATCTGGTGCTTGTTGGCTTTGACATCCACAATGAACACAAGTGTGTTGTTGTCTTCTATCTTCTTCATGGTAGACTCAGTGGTCAGGGGGAACTTGATGATGGCATAGTGGTCAAGCTTGTTTCTCCTGGGGGCGCTCCTCTGAGGATACTTGGGCTTTGGCCGCTGGAAGGTGGATGATATACAAATCTTTTTTTTGTGTGGCTGTGGATGCCTTTTAGCACTGCTTTCTTGGCCTTCAGTGCCTTTGCTTTGGCTTTGGCTTTGGGAGAGGCAGGAGCTTCTGTCTTCACTTTCGGCGTCATCTTGTGAAAAGCAGGTATTTTCTTTATACTTTTTGTTTGCTATGTATTTGAAAACTTCAGCATATTAAGTACTTTTTTAGCATCTTTTGAAGTGATCAGCATTTTTCTCCTTTAATTTTTTAAAGTTATGAATTTTATTAATAGATGTGAATAGAACTAATAGATTTAATAACCAATGTGGTGAAACATTTTTGTCTGATAAATGGTAATAGTCATAGCATATATTTAATTTGCTAATGCTTTAAGATACTTACTTCTGTGTTCGTAAACAAGATAAAGCTGACTTACGATTTTCTTACCCTGTTTTTGTTTATTTTGGTGACAGGATTCTACTATGTCATAAAATAAGAGTTGCTTCTCAATTTTTCCTATACTTGTAATTTACTTGTCAGCTTAACATCAGTGAATCCTTTTTCAAAATTTTTTATTAACTTTTTGACAAACTGATGATAAAACAAATTCTACTTAACTATAACTATGTTCCTTTATATATAATCTCAGATAAATATCACTTATATTTTTGATCTGGGCAACAAATTTAAAACTCTTAGGAATAAGAAACAACATAAGATGGTTACTAATGTAACCAAACTAAACACATAAACTATATATAAAATTAAAAAAGTGCTTTGTAACTAAATCTGAGATTACAATAATCCACTTGCTTTAAATAACAGTTCAATCACATATAACAGATATTGTTTAGGGGAAAACAGCCTCAAAAAGGAAGCATTAAAAAAGATATATTAGGCTCGGTGCCCATAGTACAGTGGTTACGGTGCTGGCCACATACACCAAGGCTGGAGGGTTCGAACTCGGCCCAGGACCAGCTAAACAACAATGACAAAGGCAACAAAAAAAATAGCTGTGTGTTGTGGCAGGTGCCTGTAGTCCCAGCTGCTTGGGAGGCTGAGGCAAGAGAATCACTTAAGCCCAAGAGTTTGAGGTTGCTGTGAGCTGTGACGCTATAGCACTCTACAGAGGGAGACATAGTGAGACTTTGTCTCAAAAAATATATATGTATATATATATTAATCAATACTTTTAATCAAATTAAGTATCAACCTTACCCCCCAATAATAAACAAGGCTTCATGTCTCTTAAATGCACCGATTCCTAAACTATAAAAGATATCTTAGAGTGCCATGGCATCATCATAGCTGAACCAACCTCAAACTCCTGGGCTCAAGCAATACTCTTACCTCAGCCTTACAGGTGCCCATGACAATACCTGGCTATTTTTTAGAGATGTGGTGTCGATTTTGCTCAGGCTGGTCTCAAACTCCTGAGCTCAGGCAATCCACCTGCCTTGGCCTCCCAGATTGCTGGGATTACAGGTGTGAGCCACCATGCCCAGCCATAAAAGACATCTTTTAAAATTTTAAATACATCTCTAAGTACTAGACATTTATGCATTCTATTTAGGTACAAATTATACTTGAGTCCTTTGAATGTAAGGATCTCTCTCTTTCTTCGGTTCTAGAAAATTAACAGCCATTATTTCTTCTATGCTTTCCCCCTAATATTAGAAACAAAACAAGGATATTTGCTTTCTCCATGCCTACTTAACATTGAACTGGAGGTCGGTTTTTCTCAGACATCATCTTATAAACTGTAACTTTTGAAACTTTTGACTCCATCCCCTGTGCATGATTTTTTCTTTGGGTTTGTTCATTTCTTTAATCTTTTGTATAGTACTCCAAGAGAATTTCTTACCTCAAATTTCAAGCTTACTAATTTTCTCCAGGTATGAACCATACACTTTTCACTCATATATGGAGGGTTTTTTTAAACCAAAAAAGATCTCTATTAGGATCTTTTAGTTTTCAAGATCTCTATTAGGATCTTTTTCATAACTATTTGTTCTTGTTTTACATAGACAATTCCTTTTTTATCTACCCAACAATAACTGTAGTCTTTTTAAAGCTCTCTCCTAATGTTTTATTGACTTATGAATATATTTTTCCATTCCCATTTGTCATCCCTTTTAATGGAGTTGACTTTCCTCAAATGTCTGTTGAGTCTTTTTTTTTTTTAATTTTTTTTATAGATATATTATTTTTGTTGCTACTTCATAACTGTAGATTTTGCTACTGTTACAAATCGTAATGTAAATATCTGATATTAGGTGACTCCTGTGAAGGGGTCATTTGGGTCTCGACCCATAGGTTGAGAACCACTGGTATAAGGGTAAAAATACTATTGCCATTGACTGTGCCGGACAGCAGGCATGGGAGTGATAAGGGTGGTCACATCAAGAAAGCCACAGATTCTCACTGTTCTGATTTAATATCATAGCTGGGGTTTTTTTTTTTTGTTTTTGCTTTTTTTTCCAAAAACTTCTTGATTTGTTTTCTGCCTTTTGTTGATTTTCAGAGCCCCAGATTTGGGTTTTCAACAATTTTATGTAGCATTATACTGCTTATTTTTTGTAGAGGGTTCACTTAGCCATACCTACAAGTTTTCTGCTTTGCAATTCTTGAAACTCTCTTCTATAATGCTTTGTATGAAACTATTCCTTTTTAGATTAATTGCAGACCTTTTATTTAAACTGCTTCTTAAATGCTGACATTTTCCAGGGGTCTATTCTCCACACCATTTTCTTCTTATAAAACTCAAACTTTCTGTCTGTAAAAAGGAAAAAGGAGGTAGGGTCTCTCAGCCAGAGCAGGCTGGAATGGGTGCAGAATGTGTATTAGGTAACTAAGTATGAAATATCAGGTTTCCTTAAGTATTAAGTTAGACAGTTGGTATCTCAGTTGACTTTGACGCTGACTTTTTTTTTTTTTTAATAGTGAAAGTACATCATCACTCTTCCAAATGTACATCTTGGTGTGTGATTATCTTTTAAATTTATTTTTTAGAATAATTTTTGTGAAACCATGGATAAGTAAAAAATTTGTGTTATTTTCAAATATGTATTCCATCGTGGAACTAATGCTTCACAGACTGCTCAAAATACCAACAAAGTATTTTTTAAAAAATGTGGCTAATCACTTCATAATATGTTGATGGTTTGAGAAGTTCCATTCTGGTGATTTTAATCTTGAAAACAAGCCATGTGGGTGACCTGAGACCAAAGTGGATAATCATGAGCTAATACATCTCAACCTGGGTGTGAATTAGAAGCAAGATTTGACATTACTATTTCAACAATATTGGACCATTGGAAACAAATCAGCAAGGTAAAGAAGCTGGGTAGATGGGTTCTGTATGAATTAAATGAGCATTAGAAGAAAAATTATCTCAAAGCTTGCCTTTCTTTGCACATAAAGGTAAACAATATCTACACTGTATTATTATATGTGATGAAAAATGAATTCTTTTTAACTATCAAAAGCATTTGGCACAATGGTTGATAAAGATAAAGTGCTGAAGCACAGTCCCAAAACTGATTATTCATCAAAAAAGCTAGGGGTGTCTTCTTGGTGGTCCAGGGCTGGTATTATCCACTACAGCTTCATGAAACCTGGTCAGTCAATCACAGCAGACGTCTACTGAAACCAGTTGGATGAAATAATGAAGATGCTTGTGATTAGCAGCCAAGATTGGTCAATAGAGACAGACCAATCTTGCAAGACAACTCTCAACCACATGTCACAAAAACAACACTGCTCAAACTACAGAAGTGGAACTTGGAAACTCTCTGTCACCCACTGTATTCACCAGATCTTGCACTAACTGGCTATCACTTCTTTGAGGCTTTGGACCACTTCATGCAGGAAAAATACTCCACTGTCAACAAGCTGTAGAAAATTCCTTTTGTGATTTCATTTTCACTCACACTCCAGGCTTCTTCAATGCTGCCACACACAAGCTACTGCAAGGGTGGCAAAACTGTGTCGACAGTTTACATATGTACTTTGGTTAATTGTACTGTTTCTCATTTGATATATAAACTAAACTTTTGATTCAAAATTGAACATCTCATATTTAATGACAAAATAGAATAGGACAGGATGGCCAGGTCAGAGAGAAGGCTGTGGCTTCTGGTTTCTTTGTATATCTTTCTTTCTGAAAAGGAAACATTTTACATAATAAATGTACTGGCATAGGAAGGAGACTCATGTTGATATGTTGTCTGTGCTCCGAGGGTACCAGGTCAGTGGCACCACAAGGTATAGGACAGAAGAGTATCTTTCACTATAATGAACTTCAGTGATTTGGGGAGTTACAATGTAAATACACTTGGAAATTATGGAACTTTGTGCACCAAGAGCTGAACAATTCACAATTGGTGAATGCTGAACAATTCACAATTGAACAATGCTTAACAATTGGTCACATTCAATGGACCAAAAAGCAGATATTTTTTTCTTCTCCTCTAATACAATATTACTAAACCTATAATTCAACCTTCATTCTTCCCAGACTTTCTACAATTAGCATCTAGGTAATAGGCGAAACACTTACGTAATTATAGCTCTAATTAATCAGGGATGAGAAGACCTACTTGTGTTTAGATTAAGTAGGGCATAGTGTTAACAAATAACTGAAGAGGGTGACTATTAAGAGGAAAAGGGAATTATTAATTGACACACAGGAATATAATAAGTAGGAATAATAAAATGACAGGTCAAAGAGAATAAAGAGGCTGAAGCAAGTCATACAATAAGACTATTTCTCTGAGAAAAATATTTTACGTGCCTGGGGGATTCTAAGCCATCCACACAGGAGAGGAAACATTAAGTACACTTTTACAACCACAGTGTCTTCTCAGTGAATATGTCACTCTTTATTTAGTACTTTTAACTTGTACAAAAAAAAAAAAAAAAAAAAAACCACCAGCAGTGCTGACAGAAAAGTTCTAGCTTAATATAATTACCATATATACTCAAGTATATACGGTGATTACTCAGCTCTCAAAGATGTCAGGTCTCTGCCTGCAATGCTACACATTGCTGCCCAGGACATCCCTAGTGTCTATCCCCTGTGGGCAGCTGTATAGCTATGCAAGGGGCAGGGAACCAGGAGAGAGCTACTTAACTCTCCCTAACCTATGTCTTCATGAAGCTGCGTGGTAATTGAGGACATGTTAAGCTGGCTTAAGCATCTTACACCATATTTATCTAATTATTTTTTTTTTTAAGTATTTATTTTTATTGTTAAATCATAGCTGTGTACATTAGTGGAATCAAGGGGTACAATGTGCGGGATTCATATACAATCTGAAATATTCTCATCAAACTGTTCAAC